>BSBK01010892.1:180000-245000 GCA_027943335.1 Chamaecyparis obtusa
TGGACCTCTGTTGGGCCCCACTACTCCCAGCTCCTACATCTGAGCCCATCATCCTAGTTGAGATGCTAATCTACCCTGCTCAAGGTCTCAGTACTCTCTACTGCTATGGTGCCTGCTAGGCTGGTGTTGGTTGGTCTTGTGCCTGCTGCTCGCTAGGCTCCCACACCAACTAGATCTATGAACCTTGGATGAGGATATGCTATCAATTGATCTCTATATGCAGGAGTCACCCCTACATTGGTGACCCCCACCATGTAGTCCCATCGTACAGCTGGTATGCATGCCTCAATCGCACATCATTCAGGATCTAATCTTGCATGCCACCCCTTCTTCTCCTCATCAAAGAAGCAAGTGTAGGGGTAGTACTCTTGTGATATATCTTGGTGTCTACCAAACTAGAGCAAGATACGTGTGACATGGAACATCTTAATGGTATGGACACTCTGCCCGATCAGTGGATGAGAAATAAACATATGTGATAGCTCTCGATGAGCATCATCCCATGGCTTCATGGCCACCCAGGGTCTCCATACTACCACCACCATGTCATCCAACTACACCCTCCACTGCTCTATCTTTCCTAGCAAATCTGAAGAACAAATACTCCTACAACCATGGTCCTCACGCTATGATACACTATCTCATGCATCTCATGGTACATGTGGGCTAACACACACTCACTCCATCTAAATTTGATAGTTGGTCACTCCTACATCCTCCACAGCATCATGCCCTAGCTGCACTCTAGACCATGCTGACCTTGATCCGGAACAAGGTAGTAGCTCAGGGACATCACAAGTATGACAGCAAAAGGATGAGTGCCACTATGCCTAGTGATCAAATCATCCCAGGAGATGGCCTGACCCATCACTAGATCATCCTGGAATATCACTCTCAAGGATAATGTACCCTCCCTTGACTCTGTCTTGTACTCTACTTGAGTACCATGGATGGGTATCCTCAGGATCCTGTATATGTCCTCTGGGGTCATAGTCATCTCCCCCATCGAGAAGTGGAAGGTGTTTGTCTCTGAATGGAAATTCTCTACAATTGTAGTAAGAAGACCATGATTCACCTGAATGTCGGGAAAATCATGCAAGTATCCTAGACCAAGAGCATCAATATGGGTGCTCTTTGCATCTATGAGTCTCTTCACTAGTGTGGTGATAACTGGATGGTGCATCCTAAAGGCAACATTAGGGAAGTCAACCTACAAAGCAAGTGACAACATTGGATCAATATCTCAAACATGATGGTTTTTCAACATGACAACAATGAATGCAGTATGACATCTATCTTAGACATGGCTCTGTGACACCCTACTTGGCTGATTTCAAGGAAATTTAAGAAATTTTGGCAAAAGAGTTCAAAACTTTGCAACAGTTTCTCACATGAGAAAACTATTTTCTCGCATGAGACAGGACTAGACCTTGCCCAAGCTCCTACAATCTCGCATGGGAGCCTATTTCAGCTTGCGCGAGCTTTCAGATAGAGCCCGTGTGAACAAGACCTAATTCATGTGAGGAACCTATTTTCTAGAGTGAGAGGAGACCTAGGCTGACATGAGGAAACTACTTCCTTGTGCGAGATTGGAAGAACATGACTCAAACCTAGCTAGATCTCCCTAAGTTGACCTATAAAGCTATACAAATTGAAATATAGGGAGGTTTATCGACTACTTACAGGTGCATCATACTCCACGGGCTAGACATGCCATCGCGAGTGCTCAAATCTATGCATATGTAGTGGAAGACCCTCTATTTTCTCTCTAAGAGCTTAGAAATCACAAGAAGACGAAGGTGAATAATGAATTGAAAATGACCCCTCCGGGCCTTATATAGCTTTTGACCTAATTTTCAAAAGTGCTCTATTTTGCGTGAAAATTGCACCCTTGGCTAAATCGACTACTCTAAATCAATTTTTGGGATCGAAATCAAAATTTGACATCTCTAGACAGCTTGAAATTACATTTTAAATTCTAGGACCCTTTGGGATCAGACACTTGTGTAGTCAGCTTTCTAGCATCATCTTCCTGCTAGATCTTCATCTTTGCATCCTATTCTTAAGATCTTTTCTCTTTTCATCAAAGTCAACTCTAGTCAACCATTGTCAAACTTGGTCAACAAGACCTCTGCTTTGCTCTGATTTGCTTCTGTAGCTTCTCAAATCTAGTCTAATTTCTTCTGCTCTGCAACCTCTTATTGTTAATCATCCCTCTTATGTCATCTTTTGATTTCACTCCCAAGGGGGTAGGATGATTGGATCATTTGAATCTCATTGAATCAATTCTTGAATTAGTTTGATCTGAATCATCAGTTCTCATTGCTAGGGGCATCTCAGTGCCTCGCATCTTGCTATCTGGTCATCTATCTTTTAGGTATCTAAGAAATCTAACTCGGATCCTCAAGAATCAAGCTTCATTTTGGAGATGGTTCTCGAAATCTTTTAGGTATTGGGGCAATCTAACCCTAATTCCTAGGAGTCAAGCTTTGTTCTAGAGATGGCTCTCAAAATCTCTTTTAGACCGTTATCTAGGCAATCTAACCCAGGTCTCAGAGGGCTAAGCTTTATTTTGGGGCAATCTAACCCTGATTCTGGAGACAATCCTAAGTTTGCATCTAAATCTCATTCTAGGCATTAGGGAAACCTAACCCTGATTCTCATCTTATCTCAAGACCGTTGTCTTCGCAATCTAACTTAGACTTCAGAAAATCATGCTTTGATCTATTTGGTGTCTTGGCAACATAACCTAGACTCCTGAATTTCTTGTCATCTGTCACTTTAGACTATTCTTTGAATCAACGCATTGTTCACACATCAATTCAAAGAGGGGCAAATGTAATGCCCTAAAATTGGCACCTATTAAATTCAATTAATTTTTGTGCATTTTCATCAATTTCACATCTCCAAAGTCCTAGTTTCCTAGGCAATTTTCTCTCTCATACCTGACTTAATTTGACTTGATGTCAATTTCAAAGACCATAAATTGCATTAACCAAATATCAAAATTAATTCCTAAAGTCCTTGACTTTAATTAGCTAAAGTACCCCTATGATAATTTAATTTAATCATAAAGTCTTAAGTTCTTAGAATTAAATTAAATCCACCCCATTTGGCTAATTACCCATAAAAGGAATTAATAATTGTTTGATATTCAAATGGACACACCTTTTTTGAATTAATAATTCAAGATATTCGAAAGGCCACCTGTGTGGCATTTTCCATTCTTTTTATTAAGTAATTCTATGCATTTTTGTCTCAAATGGAAATGAAGGGTCAGGAGTTTCAAATCAAGAACCCCTTCATTCCCTCCTCAGGCTTTCTTATTTAATGGACCTCATTTCTTCATTTGAGGGGAGGGAATTTTTGAGAGCATCTACACTATAGTCAATTTTGGTCTCCATTATTACATTGTTTTCAAAGCTTTATTGCATTAATTAGCTTAATATCTCATTTTAGTTTAATATTGCACCTCATATTAGATTAAATTTTCTTAATTATTCTTAGCTTAATATCAACTTTATTTCAAGTTCTTTAGTTTAAATTGCATTTCATATCTTTATTTCAAGCTTTTAGTATAATTGCATTTCTACATTTCTAGATTAATTGCACTCATTTCTAGATTAATTTCATTGATTTTTCATCTTAGCTTTTAAAAATCCTCCATTGTAGAACCGGTCTTATTGTTGTTGGCTCTCCAATCTGAGAGTAATTAAACACCCCGTCTACATAGGAGGCAACAGGTCGATTCAATCAATGTTGTGAGATGGACAATTCATGTTCATACTCACCAACTCATGATTGAGCAATGACTATATTGCATTTGTGCCTGATTTAGAGGTCCACATTCAGACACACATAGTATCCAACTACATTTTCAATCCACATACAAAACCAAGTTTATTGGCTCAAACAAATAAAATAAAAAACTACAATTAATTTATTGAACGTAATTGTAATAAACATAGAAAACCTTGCAACTTGAGTTAAACTTACCTACTAAAGTGTGCATGAAGGATCATCTCTCTACTTGAGGGTATTCAATATTGCTTCATGATCAATAGTACTAATAGTCCAAAGTTCCTTTGTCTTTGGTTTTCCTTGATGTTTCAACAACTTAACATTGGCTACTATAACAAGGTGTGAATACATGAGAATGATTTTGTGCTTCTCATAGTCTTCAAATGTAGGAATGCCACTATTTCTAATCATATATGTGCACAACCATGTTCCCGTAATAACATGTGATCCTATTGGATATGTGAACATATCATAATCTATCATCAGTTGTGAAAGTTTCTTCTTTCCTCGTACACAACGTGCTAACCCATAGTCTGATCTCACATCATACCTTTATAGTGAAACCAATACAAAAACATTTCTTAGCTATAGAAGATCTAAAAGATGGTCGTAGTCAAGTGAACAATCCATGTCATCATTTATTACAGAGACTATGATAGATAAAGGAGTTAATTAATGTGGAACCCATGTATCAACCCACTCACCTGACTCACACTGAAGACACCTTGGACAATAAAAAGCCAACTCTCATGTCCAAATGGTCCATGTACTAGTAGCTGATCTTCTAAATGAATGCATTTTTGAAGAATCTTTCATAGTTTGGCAATCCAACCTATCTCCTATTATTCCCAACTCAACCAACCAAAATAATTTGTCCACCGCTAATTCAAGAGTCCCTCCCTATGACAATGATGAAGTATACCAATCAACAATAGAATGAGCATCAAGGAGTTATGCACCTAAAATCCTCAGTTGCTCCTTAATTAGAGATCTCTTTATGCATGCACCTTCTCCATTATGCTCTCCTTTTCCATGATGGGCCTAAGAAAAACCCCAAATATGAGGTACACCTCTCTCTACATGCATTCTACATAACCAATAAAACATACGAGCATTTTTTAATTGACCTGTACAATTATCTGGCCAAATGAGATATCTATCCATAGTAATATTATTTTTCCCGTACCCACTCAAAATAATTCTCAAAGAAATGTTAGACATACTCTTGAGAGTGAGATCTATCACTACTCATATAAAAATGATACTCTATGATTATCTTTTGGTCATCTTTTGTACTATTAGGGAAATGTCTATATGTTATGTGCACAAAAATAACAACCTGAATAGAATTGTAATATTGAGCTTGCAACTCATTTTGGGGCTGCAATGTATAGTTCTCTACAAAGTCAACAACTGATATAATAGTGCCAATTAAGCAATTTTCCTTACACATCCTGAATTTCTGATCCAACCACTGAGACCTATGAATATGGCTTGCATACTTTTTAAAAAGATTCTTCCTTAAACTTGAAATAAAATTAGCTACATTGCATTATTTTGTAACCAACTCACATCTAGAGCCTTCACCTCCACTGTTCAATGTATATTTAATGGTTTTATATACCTTTTTCTAGACAATTGTCTTTCTATAATCATGTCTGCATCCCTTGTTAGGTATTTTTCTTGTATGAATCACAGTGCTTAAATAACTACTTCAACACTATGCCTCCTGATACTGATTCAGACAAAAGAAATGCCTAATTGCTAAGGATTGGATAAGATCCTCCTTCATTTTTTAGCTCCACATGCTCAGGTAGGTTTTACCTTTGAATAATTACTGATTACATAGTATATATGAAAGTGGACACTGATATGCTATTTACCTTTTATTGAACCAACTTATGAAACATTCTGTAGATGACCATAATCAACTGAATACAGAGCTTAACTAGATAAATCATGGTTGTAAAAATAGCAAAAACTAGTGAGACAAGGATTCTCATCCTTCTTCCTTTTAAGGAGGGGCAACCTAGTGATTCACTCTTGAAGGAATCAAAAAATATGAACTATATCACTTGGATACAGTTCCTTCAAAACATACAGAAAATTCTTAAAAGTAAAAGTACTGGTAATAAAATGAATTTTAGTGTTTCTAAATACTATGAAAGATAACTTTATAAGAAAAAAACACTAAACCAGTGCCTAATCCAATGGGAAAAAGAGTCTAAATGTAAATCCATAGGGTTATTTTAAAAGAAATACAACACTATGCCTTACAAACTATCTACAATTTGAATAGAATGCCTTACAAACTATTCTATCAACCAAATATTATTGTCATCAAAATCTCTACAAATATGTTTACTCTCTAAAATTGACAATGAGGATTTTAATTCTCTCCTTGAAAGAAACTCATAATAAATTAAACAAGTTGCTTGACAACTGGTATATTTTAAATGCCTCACAAATAAAACATACAAGAGTAAAACATGAGAAGCAAAGAGACAACAATAATATAAGGTAGAAATTGTAGTGTATTTGTATTAAAATAAGCTTGTCAATTACATACAAAATCTCATGCTTAGAAGGTCAGACATAGAATTTAGAAGTCTGCTCTGTAGTAATTGTATTCAATTTTTTTTTATATCTTTCAACCGACCCCTCAAAATGAGGTTACAACTTAGATATATAGCCCAATCATCTTAAAATTCTCTTACCAATGAGAATGCAACAAGATTTGGATGGTTGGAGCCCTAAACCTAGAAAGAATAAAAGACAAATTACAAGGAATGCCCTCAGGCCATGAAAAGACAAAAATATCTTTGACTATTATGCTACTTGCTCTTTGATAACTGACACCTTTGTTTGTCGATATTCATGATAGCTTCATTGAGTTGTGAGATATCGTGACCACCATTCTGGCTAACTTGTACCATTCTAATTGATAGCTTATCATCTTTGTGCTCTGAGGTTAGGTGTCAGGTACTCTAGGTGTCCTCTTCATTCATCATCTAAGATATTGAAGTCAATTGCAATAGATTTTATCTTCTTGGGCCTTGTGAGCTCATCCCATGTAGTTACTTCTTCCTCTATTGGCCATTTATAGTTCTAAACATGTTGTAATTGTTCCTTTTGTCTTTCCCACCTAGATTCTCTTATCATCTTGACATCTATCATGAATTTGGTGAGCTCCATCTCTACTTGTATGGCTTCATCCAGAGTGACATTAAACCTATCCATATCTAATTCATTATTTTCATTAAGAAATGCCTCTTTTCTAGGCAATACAGGATCAAAATCTAATCTCCACTGGTCTAGACTCTTTATTGCACCATCTCCATCCTTAATCGGGGGAATGAACCTATTGAAATCTGAATCAAACATAGCTATTTTGGCCTCAATCTGATTTGATTTCCCTTTGAATAATGGAAAAATGGCCTTAACTCTATTTATCTCCACACCAACTTGTAAAACATCCTCTAGAATATCGGTTCTCAAAGATTGCACAGCTGATAATCTTTCAAAAAGTGGTGCCCTTACTGACCAAGTTGCATAATAATTATTTAAAACTAAAACAAAACCATTTACTTCTACTTGCAAATGGGGCAATTGTTTGTAAGTAGTAAAAACTATATCTTCTTTATCTTTTAACACATTAATCCTATGCTACAGAATATTCAATAGGGCTTGTAAGTTAGCCTCATTCTTCTCTAATCTTATTTTCTCAATATTTGCAACAGCCTCTTCTTCACTTATATCTTTATGTTCTAGTAATGCAAGCTATTCTGGTGGTCCAGGGGTTACTACAAGAGTATTGAGGACTTGTTGAGTCAAGTCTTCTACAATTTTCTCAAATGCCCTTTCTTTCATTATATGCACATCCTTGTCCTTCAAAAGTGCACTCTAATCATATAAGAGGGTACCATATCTCTCTAATAGCTTTTTTTTTTAATCCTCATTTAGCTTTGCAAAATGAGTGAGTACCTGAGATATCTCTAAATCCCTTGTATTGTGGATTGACCACACAATTTTATCACCAGCCATCTTCTCTTTGACATTCAAAATTGATGGCTTCTTGTCTTTGGGATACAGGCTCCATAGAGCCAATGCCTGATTCTTTGGGCTATACCCAAATCTTCTGATAATCTCTCCCACTTGTGTCTCTAAAGGCAATGTTATATCATCCTACCTCCTTATTTGATCAATGATGAAGTCTGAATACAAGTTCCACCCAGGTACTAGTAGCATGCTTCTAGCCTTAACCAATTGTGTAGCTTCCTCTGGGGTGATAGTCTTAGATTTAGGATCATATTGTCTCAAACTTTGTACTACCTCATCAGGCACTTGACCCTCTTCTCAAATATAGACACTTGATGCAACCTATTGTTGCTTGAGCCATACTGATAAGTTCTTGAATTCATTTGACTTGATGAAATTGTCATCCTTCAAGAAAGCATCTTGGTCCAATATTATTTCATCTTGGCAAAGAGCCAAGGGAAACTCAACATCTTCATCCTCAAGTTTTTTTTTTCTCTTCTCCTCTCTTATTTTCTTCCTCAATTAGTGGTCATGGACACCAATTCCAATGAAGAGGGTCCCTACTCTATCCTTTTTCTTCTTTGTAGTCCTCACCTGGAAAGATTCTCTCACTAGAAAAAAATTCTTCTTTGGTGGAGGCACATTTGTATCTTGAGAACTATGTAGCTCAGATAAATAAACAATTGCATTTTCACTAGCCTCATGTTTTTCAGCTATTAGTTGTTCCATGGCAGGGATGTTGTGTACTAAGAAGTCACCATCACTATCTTTATCACAATCAGATTTAGAGTGTACTTTTTTCCCTCTCTCTATCTCATCTATTTGGTCTTCCATAGACCTCAACAATGTATTAAACTAGGCCATCATTTGTTTGAGTCTTTGGAGATAAGGCAATGTGGGGAAGAAGCCTCCAAATGCCAATTATTTTTTCTTCAATTGTTTCTCCATAGCATACAACTCATTAATCTGGTCAGATCTTCTTACCACCTCCTCTTCCTCTATTATGTTTCTTATGACATCCTCTTCAGGATATTCCTCATGTCTTTTGTTGAATGGGATGCTAGGGGTATATTACTTTCTATCAGCAACCATGAAAACTTTAGTGTCAACATATCTATATGAAGTAGCATTCATTTTAAACTTCCCTAACCAATCATTCACCTGATTAAAGGCATTCTTCCCAATTGTAAAATTATGCACTCTGAAGTGCCTTGGGCTAAAGGTTCCTTTACTCTGTGGAGCTAGGTGCTCCTTATCAGTCAATATAAGCTGTTAGATGAATTCTAAAAATGCAACCCTAGGTGGAACAGCAAATGGTAAAATGTGGGGTGGCTAAGGGCATCCAAAAAATCTAATCATTGTATAACCCTTCTCATAATAGATATCTCCCCAATTGTGACCCTAGGTCTGCTTATAAACAAACTGTTGAGGCCTAACTAACTACAAAACCTTGGTTGACAATCTTGTGAGATTCAACTCCAAACTAAAAAAGAATAGGTTGTACCATCCAATTCTGAAATGCACAAAAATCACACCTTGTAGATGAATAACTCCAAGCTCTTATCCAAAACTACACTAGGTTTGGCTGTCCATTCCACATCATTTGTGGTTGAAGGCCCTCTAGGTCCATGACATCATAATTGAAAAATAAAATGAGATGCATTAATAGAGAATAATGCATAAAACTTGGTGTAGAACTGGACGTATGATTCTTTAATGCGTGTAAACCTTCGTGCATTTTATTGATAACTTAACCTATATAATCATACCCCCTAGTCACATGAGGACTCTGTGAGTCTAGTACCATCATGAGGATATTAGAAGTAATCCTTTCCACCCCACCATCAATTCCTAGAACTCTGCATAATCCATATGCAATGTACTTCATGTAGAATCAGAGATCTTTGTAGAAATATGGGGTTGACCCATCCATTGGTGCAATGTAATTTCTATTTTCTCGGGGAACATGGTTTTGAAATTCTTTGGATACCAAGGTAGATTCTCTAGTCTATCGATTGGCCTAAGCCTACAAGTTGATTTTTGTAGCCATAGGAATCTGGATGCAGAAAGCCCTCATGAAGGAATTTTGGTCAAGGGTGACCAGAGGAGAACCATCTCCCTTCCTAATTGTTCTAGATATGGGATCATATCTATGGGATAACATAATTAATAGGTATACATCTAGAAAAACATATGGAACAATCAATTTAGCCAACCCTAAAGTCCAAGGGTTTGAAATGGTGATCGAGCTATCATAATTCTTATAAAAATACTTGAATAAGCACATGCTGATGACACTGAGATTTTTGGCATCTCTACAGTATCCAAGATCATCAATAAAACAATCATCACTAACCTTTTTGTTTTGTAATGACATAGGCAGTAACGTAAGGAATTCATCTGAAAAGCTCTCCTTGGCTTTCTCTTTGGTACGCTTACTGGTAGAAGCTTCACTAACTGTTAATTGGCTCATCCTTTCTGAAAATTCAAATTCTACTGAAAACTTTGAACATACTGAACTTTGAGAATGCTCTGAAAATCACAAGAATTATATTTCCTTAGCTCTTTCAAAATGTTTTGTAATCCAAAATGAGTGATAACCAACTGTATTTATTTTGAAGAATTGAATGAAACAACTAATTAGAGACTGAAAAGCTAGAAATCATGTCACTTCTACCATTACTTGGCATGCTCAAAACTCAATTCACTAGCCGTAAGCTAAGAAAATGGTAGGTAATCAAAATTTAATTTTCTGGAGACCTAGCGACTACAACATTTTCTCATAATCGCTAAAAGATTTGGCGCTTCCTTAATAGTCTTGGAGATCTAGCGACTAAAGGAAACTTTAGTCATTAAATGATTTTATTCTATCTCGAGACCTAATGAATATAGTGAGAAATAACAGTCGCTGAATGATTTGAACTTTACTAAATTTATCTAGAGATAGGACGACCTTGTGTTATTTTAATTTTTTATTTTGAGACCTAGCAACTATAGTCACTCTCTTAGTCGCTACAAGAATAATCTCTTTTAATTTCATCTCAAGAACTAGCGACCATGGTCAATCAAGAGATCTAGCGACTGTAGTGAATCTCTTAGTCACTGAAGCTTGTTGACTTTTCAAACCTTTTCTTGAGACTTCCCAACTTACCCATCTAGAGATTCAGTGATTGAAGATAGAAAAACTTTGATTTATTTCTTCTGGAGATTCAATGGCTATAGTCTGGTCTTTTTATTAGCTTATTACCATTCTTACTTTGTCGACCAATCAGAGAAAGACACAACACAAAATCTAGCAAATGGATGCTCATATTTTTCAACTCTTTTGTCCTCTATCAACACTTAATCCTCAACCATTTGGTGATTGCACAACTGAAGATAGTCTCCCAATCATTGAGTAACTTACTTAACTTTGGTTTGATCTAGAGATTGAGTGACAAAGAAAATCTCAAGGTCGTTGGAACTTTTTCTAAACCATGATTTGATTCAGAGACTATGCGACCACCACTCGATAAAAATTGCATCAAAAGATGGAAATTGCTATCTTCTGACCTTTCTCTTAACTCACCACCATCTGGGGACAATGCGACTTGTTAGTACTTGTAAAAAATTTCATAGCTATAGCATTTTTCCCCTAGTCTCTGCAATTATTTTGGTCTCTTCCTTAAACCTTAGTTCAAAAATTTAAAAATCTAGCCATTGGTATGAAAAACCTTTTGTTTTACCCTAGCCCTGTTCTATTTTAATGTTACCTTTTCAGGTCACTTAAGTTCTCAAAAACCCATGTGCGCAAATATTTCCTAATTCTGGTAGGTTTAATTTTTCCTAAGTCTTGCACCTTTAATTTTTCTAATGTTTCGACCTAGCATTTCCTGGGCCTGGCTCTGACACCATCTAAATCTAATGGCGGGCGCAAGTTCTCATAAGATTTTTTAGAGGCTTGCAAACTTACGCTAGTTGTTGATTCCTTTTCATGATGTAACACTTCAAACAAGTGGGTCCACTACCACATAAGCACAAATGGTGCTTCCCTATTGGCCAAAAGAATCAATGAAGTGGTAGGGTTGTTAGATTGACTTGTGAACGAAGAAAAAGTTGCATTTCTGCTTGCCAAATTTTGTGACATGGTGGTCTCTCATTCATTGAAGTATCCTATGTAGCACGGTGGGGTCACACTCTATGATATTGGCTAAGATTCCAGATTGACAGTTGGTGTATAAGCACATAGAATCTTTTAAGCCCTTCAGATCATGCGCCATCCATCTGATTATCTAGGTGTTCAGGTCAGTAATAAACAGTGGGTCCAAAGTGACACACAAGCATAGTTGGTGATTTGTGATTGGTCCATGATATAATGATTTGGCAGTTGTCAGTGGGACCTAGTTTTTGACTTGTCAGAGGGTCCTGACATCTACAGAAGATCAAGGATGAGTGTAAGTTCTCATGGGATGTGTCAGAGGTTTGAGATCTTACATTGGCCATCGATTTTACTTTTCTCAGAGGTGATAAAGTGAAGCAGGTCCACTGCTACGTGTACTCATTTGGCAGTCACTGATTCGCTAAATGTGACCAGTGTGAGATTCATTTCTTTTGTTCACTAAGTCACTGGCTTAAGCTATGGTTAAGGATTTCACTTTGTGAATAAGGAAAAGCCTTCTCGCGTAGTCACTAAGTGTTAACCTGAGGGTATGTGTTGAGTTAAGTCATAAAGCTCGGGACGGAAGAAGATCTAACGGTCGTGACTTAAAGTTGATCGAGATTTAAATGTAGATCATTGATGTACTGCTGGCACCTTGGAAATGACCGTTGCAATTTGAGTTCAAATTTTTGAGGGTTTCCAGCGACATAAAGGACTAAAATTTATTGTTTAAGCAGCCGGATCTGGTAGAATTGGTTTTGATGACTATTGCAGTATGGTCTAGGGTGTTCCATGATTATTTGCAAGGGTCGATACTATGTTCTTTGTGCTTGAGGCATGTTGCAAGTGGCTGAATAGGTTGACAAATTTGGCATTTTCATGGTTCTCAGTACCATCTCAGTGAAATTGTCATGATTGAGGATCACTCCAGGATTTGTTTTCTCCTGGTTGCCTAGGTTTCTTCCCCTGTAATAAATTTTTAACTATTTCTAGTTGGTCTGGTGGGTGAAACCCTAACCCTAGTCATCTGTAGCTTGTTGCATCCTATTTTGGGATTTCAAGATGACTAGGGGGGTATATATTGCAAGATTCTTGATTTTGTAGGGGTTCCAAAATTTTCTTTTTGGTCCCTAGTTGTTGATTGTATACTGAACAAGGAGAGCCCAAATTTTGGGTCTTTTTTCCTCAACATTTTGTTGTTTGATAATGTATTGATTCCTCAAATTTTAATGAGAATACATTTGGATTCCAATCTCATGTTTGTGTATGTCTTCTTATTTTGTTCTTGAGCTCATATATGTTAATGTCACAAAGTGAGTTAGCATATGGTAAACAAAGAGTATTTTGAAATTATCTTTGAGTTCCTAACAAAGTTAAGATTAAAGTCTTTGAGGTAGTTTCAGTGAGTTCATGGCTAGATAAGGATTTGATGTCCTAGTTTGCGAGTGAGAGGAGTAATAGGAAAAGCACTTACTCCCAGTTCATGTGTATTTGAGTTAAGGTTTTAGGTTGATATATGTTATTAAGTGACTCTTCTCCCTGGGTTAAGGCACTGATCTTTTCTTTGGAAGCAGTCCATCATCATCAATCACACACACATATAAATGATAAAATCTTTCAATTAGTTAGTAAAGGGTATATTGGTATAACATTTAGTGGTTCCTTTCAAGAAGTGAATCAAGGGCACACCTGCTTGATCATCTAGGCTCGAAGTGTAGGAGGATCTCTTTGATCCTTGTTAATTGGCCCTTTTCCTTGCAGACTTTGGAGTGGTGATAGATTTAGTGACATAATTTGTCAATCATAGTGTAAACCTGCAAGTTGAAACCAAAAGGATCACCAACAAAATGGTGACTGTACTAGGGAGAACAAAAATGAAGAACTACATCTATTAGAATCTCTAGTTGTGGTTATGTTGTAAAGTCAAAATCCTATTGACCAGATTGATTTGCCCATCCGAGTCACCAACAGAATGGTGACTCAGTTGGGGAGAGTCTAGAGATAAAAGTTATTAAGTGGACTCTTGTTTTCCTATTGTATCCAGTGGTTTTCAAAAAGCTTGAAATATTTCCCATATTTGGTCAGTGGTGACTCAAAAGGTTAGAACTAGTGTTATAGACTACAAATCATGGACAAGAGAAGGAATAATAGGTCCTATGTTAAGAAAAATCTAGAGGTTACTCTGGAACAATTACCTAGGTAGGAAAAGAAGATTTGGATCAGAAGAAATGGTGAGCCTACTAGTGCTCCCATTAGAGAGCAAAGAAATACCAGAGGTAGAGCACCACATGTTTCCTCAAGTGAGGAAGGTTCACAAGACAAAATTTCTAGATCAGATGGTGGTCTCTTTGAGGATAAATTTTATGATACCCCAGAGGCTATATTTCAAGACAAGGGTTCATTTCCTATAGGGCAGGATGAAGAAGCTAGAGAAATGGGTTTTGAAACAAATTTAGATCTTGATGAAGATGTGTTCATAAGGGAACCTATGAGACCAAGGTAAGTCCATTTCCCATATCAAAGTCTCACTAATATAGATGTGTCATCAGGTTCTGATGATATTATGATAGACCCAGATGATTAAAATGCACTAAGGTTACAATTGGCAAAGCAGGATGCCATACATAAGAGGTTACAAAAGGAGAGAGAAGCTAAAAAGGTGAATGCTCTAATAGAAAGAGAGTCTCTTCTAAGAAAGATTAATGAAATGAAGGAGAGAAACAAGATGCTTGCTTCTGCTCCTAAAAATTTGTAGCATGATGTCTTTGGTGATCTTGATGCTTTGAGGAGTGAGCAGGAGTGTTTGCTACAAGGTCATGAGTTTGATAAAGAGGGCCTTGTGGTTAGATAGGTTCAAAGCTATGCTTCCCTCCCTAAAGATAAAGATGGGCATGAGATCACTAGGCCTTCTATTGCCGCTGGTGAAAAAGGAAAGCAAAAGATGGTGGGACATCAAGCAAGAAAATCATTGACAATACCAGGGGTCCCACCACCCAATTCCAATAAAGATATAGAGATGGAGAGAAGAAGAAAGGAAGATGAGGACCTTGCAAGAGAATTAGAGAAGGCTGAAATTGAAGCCTCCATTGTAGAAAAGAGAAGAAAGATCTAGTTCTTGAAGGCTTCATCTGCTAATGCTCTTGGCCCATCTGCTAATGAACTAGGTATGCCATCTATGACTACTACTGTTCCACTTAGTAATGCTACTACTAGTTCAATCCTTCTTCATCTACTAGGATAAATGTTGATCCTAGGCAACAGTCAAATGCACAAGTAGATGGGAATGTTAATGTAAATGTTGATCCTAGGGTTAACTCTAGTTCAAGTTTTCAAAGAAGACCTATGCAATTAGAAGGCTATAGGCAAATTAGTTTTGATGGAATACCTAGCTACCCAAATGTTTTTCCAAATGATATAAGAGATAAGGTACCTAAGTTTTCTAGTAACAATGCTATTAGTTGTGAAGAACACCTTAGGTTATTTTTGGATGTGCTTAATGATTATGAGGTAGAATATGAGGATGTAGTCATGAAATTATTTGTTCAATCTTTGGTGGAGGATGCTAGAGATTGGTTTAAGGGACTCCCTGACCATTGCATTAACACTTGGGATTCTTTTGAAAGATGTTTCAAAGAACAATATGGTGATAGGCCTAATGCTAGTTTCATGTTAAATGAATTCAATACCATAAGAAAAAATTAGAATGAATCTGTAGCTGAATTTAATATGAGATTTCAAAAGGGCATGCATAAGTTGTTCCAAGTTATGAGGTTAGATGAAAATGTTTGTTTGACCATATACTTCAATGCATTTGATGGAAAAATAGGATATTTGTTGAGGGACAAGGAACCAAGAACCCTTAGAGATGCTTTTAGGATTGTTGTCAACATTGAGAATAATATGAAGATATCAGGAAAATTGGGTGGGAAAAGAGATCATCCAAAGTTGTTTGGAGACAAAATATATAAAAGGGATAATGAGGGAAATGTTGGAAGTAAGAAACAAGAGGAAGATAAATTGGATAAGGTGTTGAATGCATTGAATTATTTGAAAGCACCTACCAATAGAGTTAACAATGTTCCTGCCAATGAAAAGCCTCAATTCAACAATAATTTTAATAGGCAGAATAGATTGCAGAATTAACCCTACAACACCCAATGGAAGGATGGAAAGCCTATTGTCCCTGTTGCAAGAGGAATTAATGATAGAATTGTCCATGATCCTTTACAAAGATCTTCTATAAATTTTATAGAGGATACACCATGGTGTGTTGCATGCCAGTCCCCTCATTCTGTAGAACATTGTGTGGTTGCACAATCCATGTCAGCATATCAAAATGATAGTAATGAAGAGTTAGATTAAGAAGAAACTCATGATGATGTTGGATGCAATATGGAAACTTCATATCTAGGATATGAAGATGATTCTAATTTTGATGAAGAAGAAAATGTGTGTTTGAAGAGACACAGTTGGACACTTTTCCATCAGGAGGTTTTTTCTGATAATGATGACATTGATGAAAAGACATGTAACATGAACTCTTCCTCTAAGCCAGTGAATTTAAGAAGACCTTCAAGGGAAGAGATGGATAGAATTACTGCATAAATGATTTCTCAAGTGCAAACTAGAGGCATGGTGGCAAGGAATACAAATGAGAAAGCTACAAGAATGTTTATAAAAAACACCAACTCCAGAGAACTAGGTGAGAATAAGTAAAAAAATGATCATACAGTAAGGTTCAAGAATGTAAAAGGTAAGAAATGGGAACCTAAGGGAGTTGGAGTTGAAAAAATTTCAAATGAGATAGAGAATCCAATTAACACAATGGCTAAAGATGAAAAGATGAAAGTCACCAATACATCTAATGTATCAGATAAACAAAAGGACACTAAAGCAGTGCAGATTGAGATCCCTCCTTCTACTCCTATTGATATGTTAGTTGTATTGTCTCAAGTAACTGTTAAGGTTCCATTGTCAGAATTGTTTAGGATCCCTGAACATAAAGACAAAGCTATTGCATGGGTAGATAATGTTCATAACAATGATGTTGCATGCAATGAGTCTCAATCCAAAGTTTTGAAAGGATTAGAAGCTTAGGGAATGGTTTCTCAAAGTCCACCTATATAGTTGGATATTTATGTCAATGCTAGCCTTGAGAACATAGATCCATTCTTTTTGAGTGTCCTTGTGAATGGAATGAAATTGAGAAATTGTATGATTGACTTTGGTGCCTCAAATACTATCATGTCTTTCAAGATTATGGAGAAGTTGGGCCTTAAAGTTGATACAGTCCAAGGAAGATGTTGTGCAATGGATCAGAGAGAAGTGTCAGTTATTGGCACTATAAATGCAATGCCTTATAGATTGGCAGCCTATCTAGAGAAAGAATTAACAATGATTGTTTTGTTGGTGGACATCCCTCCTCATTATGGGATGCTATTATCTAGAAGATGGAGTGCTGCCATGGGTGGAAGTTTACAATGTGATCTATCCTATGCAACTTTCAAGATTGATGACCAGTTTATCAAAATTGATCAAGAGCCAAGAGTATGCCACATGATTGAAAGGAATATTGATCATGACACTGCATGCTTTGTAGATACTGATATAAATTCTTTTAGGGTAGAGATCCCTACAATTGAGAAGGAGCCTGTATTGCCACTTATCTTTGTTGAGGTGAATGCTAAATCTGTGAAGGGTGATTTGTGGGTAATGTAATTTGATGGTGCAAATTGTAAAGATGGAGCAGGGGCAGGTATCCTACTTATCTCTCCTGATGGAAACACCTACAAGTTCTCTTTCACATTGAATTTCTTTTGTACCAATAATATAGCAGAATATGAAGCATTGTTGTTAGGACTGAAATTGGTACAAAAGCATGGAATTAGATGCATAAGGGTTGTAGGAGATTCTAAATTGGTGGTGTCCCAAGTCAGGTCAGTGTATCGTTCCAAGAACAAGAGGTTGAAACAATATAGGAATGTTGTGTGGGACTTGATTGAATGTTTTGATGCCTTTAGTATTGAATGGAAGGATAGGAGTAACAATAAGATGGTTGATTTGTTAGCCAATATAGCAATCAATCCCAGTGATATTACTTTTGCTGGTCTCTCTAAAGTTAAAGTTCAGACTAGGCCTAGTATACCAGACAATGTTGAGAATTGGAAAGTCTTTGAGGATGACCAGGATATTTTGAAATTTATGAGTTGTGAAGATCAATATCATGGTCAAGAATTAGATTGTTCAGCTCTGATTGAGACTATAGAAGGGAAGGAAGTTTTCCTTGGTAATGAAGTTATTCAACTTAGAACTAACAAGGTTCCTAAGGGACTTGTTGTTCTTGAGACTATGTTTGATAACTAGGATAGAGTTCAAAAGGATATTAAAAAGAAAGATCATATGGATTTGGAGGAGATAAACAAGAGGCACCTAAGAAGGTGTACATTGGTAAGGATATATCTCAAAAGGTAAAGAAATCTTTGATTGAATTATTAAGAAAATTCAGACATATTTTTGCATGGTCATATGATGACCTAAAGGTTTATAGAGAAGATTTGTTTCAACATATTATTCCATTGAAAGAAGATGCTAAACACTTTAGGAAAAAACAAAGGCCTATAAATCCTACTTTGGCACCTAAGATGCAGGAAGAATTAATGAAGCTAAGAGATGCTAGAATTATCAGGCCTATTAGGCATTCTTCTTGGGTGTCAAATCTTGTCCCTATCAAGAAAAAGAATGGTGACATCAAACTTTGTGTAGATTTCAAAAATTTAAACATCAACTCATTAAAAGATAAGTATTATCTGCCCAATATGGAAGCTATGCTGCAGAGAGTGACTAGATCAAAATTGATGTCTATGATGGATGGTTTCTTTGGTTACAATCAGGTGAATGTAAAAGAATCATAACAATTCAAGACAACTTTCACAACACTTTGGGGGACATATGTTTATGTGGGAAATGCCTTTTGGTCTCGCAAATGCTAGTGCAACTTTTTAGAGGGAAATGGATGTTGCTTTTGCAAATTTTATTGATAATTTCCTTGTTGTTTAACAAGATGATTTAACTGCCTATTTCAAGAAGGAAGAAGACCACTGTACTTAGTTAGAGAAAATATTTGTGAGGGCTTTGGAATATGGTTTTTCATTAAATCCAAGGAAATGTGCTTTTGGTGTCATGAGGGTAAATTGCTTGGCCATTTGGTTGGAAAGCAAGGATTCAGAATTGATCCTGAAAGGGTAGCAGCCATTGACAAGATTCAAAGACCACAAAATGTGAAAGGAGTTCAGTCTTTCTTTGGTCAGGTGAATTTCTTGAGAATATTTGTAACAAACTTTGCTGAAGTCACCAGGCCAATATCAAAGATGTTGAAGAAGGGATCTGCTATTAATTGGGAAGGTGAGCCTGATGAAGCTTTCATGAATATCAAGCAGACTATTAAAGATGCACCTATGCTTAAGGAACCTAATTACAATATTCCAATGCACATCTTTTCTTTTGCATCTTTCCAAACTATTTATGTAGTGTTGTTGCAGAAAAATAATGAAGGTTATGAGTAGCCTATTGCATTTTTTAGTAAATCTTTGCAGGCTACTAAATTGAAATATGATATTAATGAGAAACAAGCATATGCACTTGTGAAGGCAATAAAAGCTTTTAGGTGTTATTTGGTGGGAGCAATTGTGATTGCTTTTGTGCCAAGTGCAGCAGTCAAAGATATTTTCTCACAGCAAGAGGTGTCTAGGAGAAGATGCAGATGGATCAATAGGATCCAAGAATTCAATATTGACATCCAAATTACCAAATTAGTTAGAGGACAAGGATTAGAAAAATTGATGGCTCAATCCAATCTTGATGCAAATTAGATAAATCAAACTGTGATTTATTATACTTGTGACATGGATGATTGTATCTAGTATCAAGATATCATCTATTACCTAAGAAACATGAAATGTTCAGCAGACATAGATGACAATAAGAAGAGGACATTGAAATTGTAGGCCATCAAGTATGTAATTTTGAAATGTAAACTATATAGAAATAATTTAGATTGCATACTTTAGAAATGTGTAGATGAAGGTCAAGCTAACAAGTTGTTAAAAGAAATGCATGAGGGAGTTTGTGGAGGGCATTACATGGGTAAAACAAGTACTCATAAGATCTTGAGAGTAGGATTTTGGTGGCCCAAAATCTTCAAGGATGCAGAGCAATTGGTAAGGAGATGTGATGCTTGTCAAAAGTTCTCTGGTAAGCTTAAATTTTTAGGTAACATGCCATTAAGGCTAGTAGAAGTACAAGCTCCTTTCCAACAATGGGGAATAGATTTCATAGGGGAGATACCAAACAAGTCCAGTGGGGGACATTCTTGGATACTAGTTGCCACTGATTACTTTACTAAGTGGGTAGAGGTTATCCCTACAAGAAATGCAACTAGTAAGGTGGTCACTGATTTTCTATTTAATAATATTGTTACAAGGTTTGGTTTCCTTGAGAGGATAGTTAGTGACAATGCAATGTGCTTTAGGTCTGCTGAATACAAGGAATTCTACTAGGGTCTAGGAATTTAGATGTCATACTCTTCTCCCTATCATCCACAAGGGAATGGACATGCATAATCAACAAATAAGAGCCTAATGAAAATCCTAAGGAGGATTCTTGAAAATAATAAAAGAGCATGAAATTCAAAATTGCCATTAGCCCTGTGGGTTGATAGGGTGACTGTGAAGAAGGCAATTGGTTGTGCACCTTTTGATCTAGTATATGGAATACATGCAAGAATGCCTCAGAATAATTTATTGGAAATGTATAAGTTTGTTCAATTATATGATGATGATATAGATGATGAAATGCAGTTGAGGATTGAGGACCTCATTACGTTGGATGAAACTAGAAGAGAGTCAGTTGCAAGAAATGCCAGGTTACAATTGCAGGTCAAGAATTTGTATGACAAAAGGACTGTTGACAGGATGTTTAAGCCTGGTGATTTGGTGTTAATTTGGAATGGCAGACTGGAGGATAAAGGAAAATATGGTAAATTTGATCCACTCTACTTAGGGCCATATCTAATTCATGAGAAATGGGGCCAGGATTCATATATTGTCAAGGGATTAAATGGTGAAGTTCAGGAATTGCCAGTTCATGGACAATTCTTGAAGAAATACTTCAATTAAAGGTATCATTATTTCCATCAACAATAGTTAGGTATGTATATGTTGTAAATCCTATAAATAATTCCTTGCCCCTATTCTATTTTGTCTTAGTTCCTAGGGTTTTGCCCTGTGGCTCTCTGCTATCCAAATTTTGTTTTCAGGGGGGTTTGCTTTAACCAATGATTCTAGATTCTTGTTGTGCCTACAAGAGCCACACAACCCCAGATAGAGCCACTATTAGTACCTATAAAAAATTTCATAGCTGTAGCATTTTTCCCCTAGTCTCTGCAATTATTTTGGTCTCTTCCTTAAACCCTAGTTCAAAAATTTAAAAATCTAGCCGTTGGTATGAAAAACCTTTTATTTTACCCAGGCCCTGTTCTATTTTAACGTTACCTTTTTGGGTCACTTAAGTTCTCAAAAACCCATGTGCACAAATATTTCCTAAGTCTGGCAGGTTTAATTTTTCCTAAGTCCTATGCCTTTAATTTTTCTAATGTTTCAACTTAGCATTTCTTGGGCCTAGCTCTGAAACCATCTAAATCTAATGGTGGGTGTAAGTTCTCATAAGATTTTTCAAAGGCTTGCAAACTTACACCAGCCATTGATTCCTTTTCATGATGTAACACTTCAGACAGGCGGGTCCACTACCACATAAGCACAAATGGTGCTTCCCTATTGGCCAAAAGAATCAATGAAGTGGTAGGGTTGTTAGATTGACCTGTGAATGAAGAAAAAGTTGCATGTCTATGTTGGCACCTGCTAAATTTTCATGGTCATTTTCATTTCCCTCTGGTCCCTGCAGTTGTTTTTCCCTATTTTTGGCTTAAACCCTAGGCAAAATTCATAATTCTAGCCATTTGGGTTGAAAAACCCTAAGTGTACCCTAGCCTGGTTCTAATTTCATGTTACTTTTTAGGCCACTTAAAATTTCATAAAGGCATGTGCGTTAAATTTTTATCCCCTGGAGGCCTTTATTTTCCTAAGTTTCCATGCACCTGGCAAAATATTTTCCTAAGTCCAACACTTTAATATTTCCTTTAATGTTTCTGACTTAATATTTTCTGGGCCTGGTCTTCTAATAGATTCTTAATCAGTGGTTGGCATGTAAGCACATAGAATCTTTTAGGCCTTTCAGATCATGTGCCATCCATCCAATTATCTAGGTGTTCAAGTCAATAATAAACATATGGGTCCACTGTTAGGTGTGCGTAGTTGGCATCTTCTCATTGGTCCACATAATAATGAATGGACATGTCATTAGTGGGACCTAGTTTCCAGCTTGTCAGAGGGTCCTAACATCTATAGAGGATCAACGATGGGTGTAAGTTCTCATAGGATGTGTCAGAGGTTTGAGATCTTATGCCAACCATTCATTTTACCTTTCTTAGAGGTGCTAAAGTGAGGCGGGTCCACTGCTACATGTACTCACACTGGTAGTCTCTTATTGGTTGGCATATGTTGTGACATGGACTTGTCAGTGGGCCTGAATCTTTCAAAGGGGGGCTGACAGATGTAGGATCTATGGGTGTCATGTGATCGCATGGAATCTTTTCAGGCCATACGATCATGCGATAGACATTCGATTAAAGGCTTATTCAAAGTGGGTCCAATATGCTACGTGGTGCCCTTTCATCACTGATGTGCTCTATTTTAATTGGTTCAAGGGTTTAATGAGGTGGAAAAAGTTTTTTTAAAAGGATTAGCTAACTATTGTAAGAGTTTTTTGAACCACCTGATCTGCCAGGAAGAGATGTAATCAATGGCCACATTTTAAAATTTGTTGACTCATTGTTGCCACTAGAAATTTGAATTTTAAATGGTTTCTTAGTGATAGAAGGACTAGAAATTGAATGTTTTAGTGGCAGGATTTGGTAAGAATGCTTTCAATGACTGCTGCAGAGTGGTCCGTAGGGTTTGATGGTTGTCTATAGATGCCTGTACCATAAAGAAATGAACATAAGTGTTTCTCAAGGCATGTTGTAGGTGTACAATTGGATTGATAAGCATGGTGTTTGTGTGATCTTTGGTATAAATCAGGAGATTTTCATCGATGAAGATCAATTTTGGGTCTGATTGATCAGGTTGCTTGTTTCTCTCCCCTGGAATTAATTTTTAACTGATATTGGTTGGTTTAGTAGGTGAAACCCTAACCCTAGCTATCTGAAGCTTGTTGCATCTTGAATTCTTTGAGGTTTCCAAGATAGCTAGTGGTATAAATGGTAGGAGTTTTGATTTTGTAAGGGTTCCAAGATTTTTTGGGTTTCCTAGCTTTATGGTTTTCCAATCCTTTGGTTCTTGGTTCCAGCTTTTGGGCAATCTAAGAAATTCTATTCTCTGGTTCCATATTCTTGATGGTTGAATGCTGATAATACAAGTTTTTATAGTAGATTCTCATTCTGAGTCTTTGAGTGATGAGTTTTCCTTGTATGTATTGATACACTTACATGAAATACAATATAATTTCTATCTTGGTTCTGTTAATGTCTCTTAGCTTTGTGTTCCATTCTTGTATGTTTCACTTGCAAGGCATTTTAGACATACTAGTTCCAAGGCAGCTATCTAATTGTTGCATGAGTTTCTTTCAAGGAAAGGATTAAATCCTCATGTGCAATTTTAGGGAATGAACAAATCTAGTGAGATCTTGATGATAACAATCTAGGATTGAGGGGATAGTTTGTAAGGCATTATATCCAAATTGTATGTGGTTTGTAAGGCATGTCACTTTATTTCCTGGAAATTCCTCTATTGATTTATGTTAGACTCTTCCACCCAAAGGATTAGGCACTAGTCTAATCTCTACTATACAGTCACCTTTCTATCATTAAGCACAAATTTTATCATTACCATTACATATTTTCATTTTATGTTCATGCAGCAAAGGAGATAGGACTGTCCCTGATGTTTTATAGTCCATAGTTGTTGATTCCTTGAAGAGTGAATCAAAGGTTAGCCTTCCTTGAGTTTTACTCATAAAAAGAAGAAGGACTCATCACCCTTATGTCATTGTTCATGTTATCATACTAGGAGTTTCATTAGTCACATTCTGGAATAGGTTGTTCTCAGCTATCTTTAGAATTATCTTCCATAAAAGTACCTCTAATAAACTCAATAACATGACAATGAAGACCTAATCCACCAATCCATAGTTTACTTGAAAGATAGTAACCTATTCATGGGCAATACCCACCCGAGTCCTATGGAGTTCAAAGGAGAAGGAGGATATTGTCCAATCCTCATCAATTAGGATTTTTTGGGAAACTTGGAAACCTATTTACTGAGAATCACGCCAATATCCTTGCCAAGTTTGACCCACAAGAAAAATCCCTAACAGACTAGCGACTCTGTTGGGGAGTTGTAAGAAATATTTTGCTAAGTTATAGGGTTTAGTTGAGCTAGGGCTCCTACCCTATACAAACCAGCTAGTTACCATTGGTGTCTATATTTTAAAGAAAAATTCCCAAATTTTTGGGTGGTGACTATAATAATCTTTGTAGTAGTACTAGTTAGGAAATCATTCACAAGATGAGTTACAGAGGTACTAGGTCTCAGAGAAATAAACTTCCTGAGGATAGATTGGGAGAAGGTCTTCCAAGTACTTCTAGGCCTAGTCAGACAAGGAGAGGAAGAAAGAATAGGAGTATGTTCCATACTCAGAAACATAGAGAGAATGTAAGACAAGAGGAACAAATCCAAACTATTTAGATGAATCAAGAAGGAAATACCTCTGAATATGAGGAGGCTATTGATTTGGGTCTGAACCAATATGAGGATGAGGTTCAAGTAGGAGATGCTGAATCTGAGACTACTCTCCCTAAATTAGAAAAAAAAAATTGAAGAGGTCTATGAGTTGGAGAGGAGAATCCAAGAACATATACATTTAAGACATAAAAGAGATAAGGAAAAAGAGGAAAGAATCAGACATGCCATGATTAGAGAAGAGAAATTGAAGAAGTAGTTGTTGGATCTTGAGGCCATGAATTAGGTTCCTATAATAGAGAAAGTAGAAGATCAGCCTATTGTCCAGCAAGTTTATGAAGTAAGAAATCCTAGGGACAAAGGTAAACAAAAGGTTTTGGGTGTTTCAATAAATGATCCAAACCCTGCGAAGGAGTCCATGGATCAAGCAGCAAGATTAGATGCTGACTTGGAAGAAGAAAAAAGAAAACAAGAATTCTTGGCCAAAGAGTTAGAAAAGGCAGAGCTAGAAGCCACTGCTACTGAAATTAAGAGAAAGATTGATTTCCTTAATAAATCTTCTAGACATGCCAATACCCTTTCCACTTCTCAAGCACAAGGAGAAAATGTGTTGAATACTGCTACAACTTCAGTTATGCCTAAGATTTCTAATATTTATAATACTCAAACATCTGCATCTTTTGGTGGTGACCCATCTCAAGTAGGTCCCATTCATGAGAGGCATAAACAATTGGCTTTTATTGGGATTCCTGGTTATCCAAATCCCATCCCTAATGAAATTAGGAAGAAGCTCCCAAAATTCACTGGAAGCAATGCAGTTACTCTTGAAGAACATTTGAAAAGTTTTATTGATGTAATAGATGACTACAATATTGAACCTAATGATATCATCATGAAGCTTTTTGTTCAGTCTCTGACTGAAGATGCTAGAGATTGGTTTAGAAATTTGCCTCATGTTAGCATATGTTCCTGGGAATAGTTCAAACATTCTTTCAAGGAACAATATGGTGATAAAACCAATGAAGGCTTCATTCTTAATGAGTTTAAAAACATTAAGAAAAATTCAAATGAGGGTGTTGTTGAGTTCAATGTTAGATTTTAGAAGGCCATGCATAAATTGTTGCAAGTTATCAGATTGGATGATAGAGTGTGTCTTGTCACATACTTGAATGCTTTTGATTCAAAGATGGGATATCTTTTGAGAGATAAGAACCCTAGGAATCTTATAGAAGCTTACAAATTGGCTATTAATATAGAAAGCAATAGAAGGATATCAAGGAAGTTGGGAAGGAGAGAGGATTGTCAGATTTCGGTCTCAAACAGAAGGGAGCCAGGGAAACCTAATGCAAAGCCAAAAGATGATGATAGTTTGAAGAAAATCTTGAAATCAATAAAGGATATAAGACCTGGTGAGGAAAGAAATAGTAGAGTGCAAGGAAATGATAGGCCATCTTTCAATAATTTTAACAAGTTGCCAAGAATGCAGAACTATCCCTATAATACTCAGTAGAAAGATGGGAAGCCAGTGCTCCCTAAAAGAAAGGACAAACCAAATGACAAGACCCCTAACCCCTTGCATCGAAATATAGTAAATATGAATGATGATGTTCCCTAGTGTGTTGTCTTCTAGTCACCTCATGTTCCTTATTATTGTGCAATTGCTCAAAGTGTTTCTGCAGATGAAGATCAAGACAACAACAATCGGGAGTCTTATGATGATCAAGGATGTGATATGATTTCTTTATACATAATGATGAATTAGACTTTGTAGAGGAAGATGAAGATCAAGGTGTTGAGAGTTCCCAAGTCAAAAATGAGGTTTACCATCAGCAAGTGTTTTCTGATGAGGAGGATGATCACTTGGATGAAATCCAATGCAACACTTTAAAACATGAGGAACCAGTAGTGTTGAGGAGACCTTCTGATGAAGAAATTGCACAAATTATAGCAAACATGGTCTCTCAAGTTAGAAGCAATTATAAATTGAGAAATAGGGTGGTAGGTAGTCCGAGTGGTAGGCTTGCTGGAATTTTCATCAAGAAAATGGAAAAGGATGAAAAACAAGCCCAAAATAAGCAAAAGGTTACTGAAATTGCTAACAAAAATAAAATAAAGAAAAATGTTACTTTCAGTAAGCCAACAGTTGCTTACAAAGTAAAAACCAAGCCTCTTGTTGATATTGTACCCTCTTTGCAAAAGGAAGTAAAGAGTCAGAGAAAAGATAGCCCTAAATTGGTTGCACATGAAGAAAATGGGGAAGCTACTATCACTAAGCAAGATGTAGTTGACCCCAAGTATGTTCCCATTGACATGATAAAATTGTTGTCACAAATCACTGTCAAGGTCCCCCTATTAGAAATGATGAGGATAGAAGAGCATAAAGTTAAGGCTTTGAGTTGGGTACAAGGAGCCTTTTCTTCTGATACCCAAAGTTCCACCAAGGCTAATGAAATAGCTGCAATAGCAAGTGATTCAATTGAGAACCAATGTGGGGAGATCATCTCTGAGATCCCTCAGATTTATTTGCATACTAATCCAAAAAATACAATGACAGGAATAGTTGATCCTTTCTTTCTGTCCCTAATAGTAAATGGAAATTTCTTAAGAAATTGTATGATTGATTTAGGAGCCTCTAATATAGTTATGCCTATAGAAATAATGAGATCCTTGGGTCTAAAAGTAGATACACCTCATGGAAGATGCTAGGCTATGGATTCAAGAGAGGTCCCTATTATTGGTACTATAAAAGCACTTCCTTATAGGTTGACAGCTTTCCCTGACAAGTTGCTAACAATGAGTGTCTTGGTGGTAGATATTCCCCCTCATTATGGGATGTTGTTGTCAAGGAAGTGGAGTGCTCAGATGGGAGGTAGTATTCAGTGTGCTTTGTCCTTTGCAACTTTCAATATTGATGGTGACAATGTGAAAGTATCCAGAGAAAGTAGAACTCCACATATGATTGAAATAAATGATGATCATTTAAATATTTGTGTGGATGTTGACATGGAGAATTTCAAATTAGAAGAGACTATCCCACCAATGGAAGAGATAGATCCACTCGTTGCAGAATTAAAAAAACAACAAGATGGACTATGGCAAATGTATTTTGATGGAGCATGCTCAAAAGAAGGCTCAGGGGCTGGAGTCTTATTCATATCTCCATCAAGTACTACTTTTAAGTATTCATTCTCATTGACTTTTCAATGCACAAATAATACTGCTGAATATGAAGCATTGTCTTTGGGATTGAATATTGCTATCAAACATGGGATAAAATGTTTAAAGGTTTTTGGTGATTCTAAGCTTGTGGTAGCACAAGTTCAATCCAAATATGCTGCTAAAAATGATAGATTGAAATTGTATAAGCATGTAATATGGGATCAGATTGAAATGTTTGATGCCTTCAATATATGTTGGGTAGAAAGGTCAAAAACATTATGGCAGATTTTTTAGCAAGTGTTGCCTCAAAAGGAGATGATTCAACTTTGTTTGGGGTGTTAGTTCTTGAAGTAAAAAGTAGGCCAGTTATTCCAGACAACATTTACAATTGGTAGGTCTTTGAGGATGATCATGACATCCTAAAATTTATTCAATGTCTTGACATATATGAGGATCAACCTATAGACTACAACACTTTGGTTGAGGAAATTGAAGGTAAGGACATGGTCATGGGAAATGAAGTGATCCAGTTGAGTTCAAATAATATCTCTAAGGGCTTAACTGAGTTAAAAGCATTGTATAGTAGCCAAAATGATCATTTGTAAAAAGTAAGTAATGCTAATGTAGAATATCTAGAGGAAGTGAATTTTGGATCACATAATGCTCCTAAAATGGTCTATATTGGAAAAGGATTAGCCCCTCAACTGAGAGATAATTTGATAAAGTTGTTGAGAAAGTACAAAGATGTGTTTGCATGGTCCTATGATGATCTAAAGGCCTATAGAGAGGACCTTTTCCAACATGAGATCCCATTAAAGCAAGATGTCAAACCATTCAGATAGAAGCAAAGGCCCATTAACCCATTGTTGGCTCCTAAGATGCAGTAGGAGCTAGTCAAGTTGAGTGATGCAGGAATAATTCAACCTATAAGGCATTCAACTTGGGTGTCTAATTTAGTCCTAGTTAGAAAGAAGAATGGTGACATTAGGTTGTGTGTGGACTTTAGGAATTTGAATGTTGCATCATTAAAGGACAATTATTCACTGCCCAACATGGAGGCAATGCTGCATAAGGTCACTGGTTGTGAGTTATTGTCTATGATGGATGGTTTTTCTGGATATAACCAGGTGTTGGTAAAGGAATCTAAACAGTTCAAAACAACATTCAAAACACATTGGGGAACTTATGTATATGTCAGAATGCCATTTGGTCTCAGAAATGCTAGAGCAACTTTCCAAAGAGCCATGGATGTTCCTTTCAAAGAGTACAAAGACTTGTTTATGGTTTTATATCAAGATGACCTAACTGCCTATTCCAAGAAGGCTCATGACCATTGTTTGCACCTAGAAAAGATTTTTGTCAAAGCTCTAGATTATGGTGTGTCCCTGAATCCTAAAAAATGTAATTTTGCAATCAAAGAGTGAAAGTTTCTAGGACACATTATATCAAAAGAGGGAATAAGAATTGATCCAGAGAGAGTTGAAGCCATCAAGAAAGTGTCTGCACCAAAAAATCCCAAGGGTGTGTAGTCATTTTTAGGAAAGATCAATTTTGTTAGAAGATTCATTGCAAATTTTGCTGAAATTGTCAAACCCATAGTAAAGTTTTTGAAAAGGGATGTGAAGTTTCAATGGACAGTGGAAGCCCAAGATACATTTGAGAAGATTAAAGATATGGTCCAACAAGAACCTGTGCTTAGGTCCCCTAATTATACCAAGCCTTTTTCACTATTTTCTTTTGCATCATTTCACACCATTGCTATTGTTCTATTGCAAAAGGACAATGAGGGCTTTGAACATCCAATTGCATTTTTTAGTAAATCCTTGCAGGCTGCTGAGTTGAATTATGAGATGATGGAGAAGTAGGCATATGCATTGGTAAAAATAGTCAAATCTTTCAGGCCTTATCTGGTGTGTGCAAAGGTTGTTGCATATGTCCCACATTCAGTAGTAAAGGATGTTCTTACTCAATCTGAAGTCACTGGTAAGAGATGCAAGTGGATTACTAGAATTCAAGAATTCAATTTAGAAATCCATATCACTAAGCTTGTGAGAGGACAAGGCCTGGAAAAACTGATCACTGAAGAAAATATGGACCTAGTCCAAGTTAATAATGAAAGGATTCCAGATATGACAATCACAAGTATTGAATTACAACTAGAATATGTTGATATTGTCTATTTCATAAAGAATGCTAAATGCCCAAACTATATGACAGATATTTAAAAGAGATCCTTGAAATTGCAAGCTCAAAAATATACATTGATACAAGGAGACTTGTATTGGAAAAATAGAGATGGAGTCTTGTTGTTTTGTCTTGATAGATATCAGGCAAAGAAGGTTTTAAATGAAATGCATGCTGGTGTTTGTGGAGGTCATTTTTCAGCAAGGACTACTGCTCACAAGATTTTAAGGGCTGGCTATTTGTAGCCTACATTGTTTAAAGATTCATTTTAGTTTGTTAAAAGGTGTGGAGCTTGTCAGAAATTTGCTTCAAAATTAAAGTACTCAGGAGCACTGTCATTAAACCCAATAGCTGCTGAAGCACCATTTTCCATGTGGGGCATGGATTTCATAGGAGAGTTTGCTAAGAAGTCTAGTGGAGGACATAATTATATACTTGTTGCAACTGACTATTTCAAAAAATGGATAGAGGCTATTCCTACAAAGAGGGAAACAAGTAAAGTGGTGAATGATTTCTTACTTGACAATATTTTGACCAGATTTGGTGTCCCTATGAAGTAGATCATAGATAATGCAATGTGTTTTAGATCAGATGAGTTCAAGGAGTTTTGCAAAGACAATGGAATCATGACTTCCTATTCATCTCCTTATCATCCTCAAACAAATGGACAGGCTGAGTCTAGCAATAAAAGTATCCTAACAATCTTGAAGAAAACACTTGAAAAGAATAAGAGAGCTTGGCATTCCAAGTTGATATTGGCTTTATGGGTAGATAGGATTATAGTGAAAAGAGCCACTAGGAAATCTCCCTTTGAGCTTGTGTATGGTTTGTAGTCAAGGCTACCTATAAACAATCTAATTCCAATTTATCAATTTATCCAAGATGAGGAATTGGATGTCACAGAGCCAATGTAGAATATAATTATGTAGCTGACTAAGTTAGATCAACGGAGAAAAGAGAGTCAAAAGAACAATATCAAGTTGCAACAGAAGATGAAGTACCTATTTGACAAGAGAACAACTGCCAAAAAATTTAAAGCAGATGATTTGGTACTTCAATGAATGTGAGAGCAGAGGATAAGGGGAAGCATAAAAAAAATTGAATAACTGTGGCTTGGTCCTTTTGTGATTCATGATAGTTTTGGGAAAGATTCCTACTTGTTGAAGAACATGGATGGTGAAGTTTTTGAATTTCCAGTGCATGGGAAAATCTTGAAACCCTTTTTTAGTTAAGTTTTTGATTCTCATGCATGTGTAAATATTTTGTAAATTTTGTACAGGTTTTTTTCCCTTCAAGTTTTGTTGCTTTCCTTGTTTTAGGTTAGTACAGTTTTTGGTTTGCATCCTAGAGTCCTATGGTTCTTGTTAAAAATTGCATTTCAACACCCTCAGATAGAGCCACTGTTGGCACCTGCTAAATTTTCATGGTCATTTTCAATTCCCTCTGGTCCCTGTAGTTGTTTTTCCCTATTTTTGGCTTCAACCCTAGGCAAAATTCATAATTATAGCCGTTTGGGTTGAAATAACATAAGTGTGCCCTAGCCTGGTTCTAATTTCATGTTACTTTTCGGGCACCTTAAAATTTCATAAAAGCATGTGCGTTAAATTTTTATCCCCTAGTAGCCTTTATTTTCCTAAGTCCAACACTTTAATATTTCCTAATGTTTTGCCCTTAATATTTCCTGGGCCCAGTCTTCTAACAAATTCTTAATCGACAATTGGTGTGTAAGCCCATAGAATATTTTAGGCCTTTCAGATCACGCACCGTCCATCTGATTATCTAGGTGTTTAGGTTAATAATAAACAGATGGGTCCACTACTAGGTGTGCATAGTTGGCATCTTTTCATTGGTCCACATAATAATGACTGGACATGTCATCAGTGGGACCTAGTTTTCAACTTGTCAGAGGGTCTTGACATTTGTAGAGGATCAATGGCGGGTGTAAGTTCTCATAGGATGTGTCAGAGGTTTGAGATCTTGCGCCAACTGTTGATTTTACCTTTCTCAGAGGTGGTAAAGTGAGGTGGGTCCACTACTACATGTACTCACATTGGTGGTCTCTTATCGGTTCATGTATGGTGTGACTTGGACTTGTCAATGGGCCTGGATATTTCAAAGGAGGGCTAATAGATGCAGGATCTATGGGTGTTGTGTGATCACATGGAATCTTTTTAGGCCATACAATCATGCGACAGTCATTCGATTAAAGGCTTATTCAAAGTGGGTCCAATATGCTACATAGTGCCCTTTCATCTCTAATGTGCTCTATTCTAATTGGTTCAAGGGTTTAATGAGGTGGCGAAAGTTGTTTTAAAAGGATTAGTTGATTGTTGTAAGAGTTTTGTGAACTGCCTGATCTGCCGAGAAGAGATGTAATCAATGGCCACATTTTAAAATTTGTTGACTGATCGTTGCCACCAGAAATTTGAATTTTAAATGGTTTCTCAGTGATAAAAGGATCAGAAATTGAATGTTTTAGCGGTAGGATTTGGTAAGAATGCTTTCAATAACTTTTGTAGAGTGGTCCAGAGGGTTTGATGGTTGTCTGTAGATGCCTATACCATCAAGAAATGAACATAACTATTTCTTGAGGCATGTTGCAGGTGTAAAATTGGACTGATAAGCATGGTGTTTGTGTGATCTTCAGTATAAATCAAGAGATTTTCATCGATGAAGGTCAATTTTGGTTCTGATTGATCAGGTTGCTTGGTTCTCTCCCCTGGAATTAATTTTTGATTGATCTTGGTTGGTTTAGTAGGTGAAACCCTAACCCTAGCTATCTAAGGCTTATTGCATCTTGAATTCTTTAAGGATTCCACAATAGCTAGTGGTATAAATGGTAGGAGTTTTGATTTTGTAAGGGTTCCAAGATTTTTTGGGTTTCCTAACTTTGTGGTTTTCCATTCTTTTTGTTCTTGGTTCCAGCTTTTGGGCAATCTAAGGGATTCTATTCTCTGGTTCCATATTCTTGATGGTTGAATGTTGATAATACAAGTTTTTATAACAGATTCTCATTCTAAGTCTTTGAGTGAAGATTTTTCCTTGTATGTACTAATGCACTTTCATGAAATACAATATAATTTGTACCTTGGTTCTATTAATTTATCTTAGCTTTGTGTTCCATTCTTGTATGATTTACTTGTAAGGCATTTTAGACATACTAGTTGCTAGGCAGCTATCTAATTGTTGCATGAGTTTCTTTCAAGGAAAGGATTAAATCCTCATGTGCAATTTTAGGGAATGAACACATCTATTGAGATCTCGATGATAACAATCTAGGATTGAGGGGATAGTTTGTAAGGCATTATATCCAAATTGTATGTGGTTTGCAAGGCATATCACTGTATTTCCTAGAAATTCCTCTATTGATTTATGTTAGACTCTTTCACCCAAAGGATTAGGCACTGGTCTAATCTCTGCTATACAATCACCTTTCTATCATCAAGCACAAATTTTATCATTACCATTCCACATTTTCATTTCATGTTCATGCACCAAAGGAGATAGGACTGTCCCTGATGTTTTACAGTCCATAGTTGCTAATTCCTTGAAGAGTGAATCAAAGGTTAGCTTTCCTTGAGTTTTACTCATAAAAAGGACTCATCTCCCTTATGTCATTGTCCATGTTATCATACTATGAGTTTCATTAGTTACATTCTACAATAGGTTGTTCTCAACTGTCTTCAAAATTATCTTCCATAAAAATACCTCTAATAAACTCAATAACATGACAATGAAGACCTAATCCACCAATCCATAGTTTACTTGAAAGATAGTAACCCATTCATAGGCAATACTTTCCTGAGTCCTGTGGAGCTCAAAGTAGAAGGAGGATCTTATCCAATCCTCATCAATTAGGCTTTTCTTGCAAACTTGGAAACCTATTTACTAAGAATCAAGACAATATCCTTGCCAAGTTTGACCCACAAGAAAAATCCCTAACAGTCTGCTTGCCAGGTTTTGTGACGTGGTGGTTTCTCATTCGTCAAAGTATCTTATGCAGCATAGTGGGGTCATGCTCTATGATATTGGCTAAGAATCTAGATCGACGGTTGGTGTATAAGTGCATAGAATCTTTTAAGCCCTTTAGATCATGTGTCATCCATCCAATTATTGAGGTGTTCAGGTTAGTAATAAATGGTGGGTCCAAAGTGACACGCAAGCACAGTTGGCGATTTGTGCCTGGTCCATGATATAATGATTTGGCAGTTGTTAGTGGGACCTGGTTTCTAACTTGTTAGAGGGTCCTGACATCTATAGAATATTAATGATGGGTGTAAGTTCTCATGGGATGTGTCAGAGGTTTGAGATCTTACACTGGCCATCAATTTTAATTTTCTCAGAGGTGATAAACTAAAGTGAGTCCTCTACTACGTGTACTCATTTGGCAGTTGTTGATTTGCTAAATGTGACCGGGGTGAGTTCCATTTCTTTTGTTTTCTAAGTCACTTGGTTAAGCTGTGGTTAAGGATTTCACTTCACGAATAAGGAAAAGCCTTGTAGCGTATTTGCTAAGTGTTAACCCGAGGGTATCTGTTGAGTTAAGTCATAAAGCCCTGGAAGGAAGAAGATCTGACGGTCATGACTTAAAGTTGATCGAGATTTAAATGTAGATCATAGATGTAATACTGGCGCCATGGAAATGACCGTTGCAGTTTGAATTCAAATTTTTGAGGGTTTCCAGTGAGAGAAAGGACTAAAATTTATTGTTTAAGTGGCTAAATCTGGTAGAATTGGTTTTTCTGACTATTGCAGTGTGGTCCAGGGTGTTCCATGATCATTTGCAGGGGTTTGTATTGTGTTCTTTATGCTCGAGGTGTGTTGCAAGTGGCCGAATAGGTTGACAAATTTGGCATTTTCATGGTTCTTAGTACCATCTTAGTGAACTTTTCATGATTGAGGATCACTCCAGGATATAGGTTAATGTCACAAAGTGAGTTATCATATGGTAAACAATGAGTATTTTATAATTATCTTTGAGTTCCTAACAAAGTTAAGATTAAAGTCTTTGAGGTAGTTTCAGTGAGTTCATGGCTAGATAAGGAGTTGATGTCCTCGATTGGGAGTGAGAGGAGTAATAGGCAAAGCACTTACTCTAAGTTCATGTGTATTTGAGTTAAGGTTTTAGGTTGATATATGTTATTAAGTGACTCTTTGCCCTGGGTTAAGGCACTGATCTTTTCTTTGGAAGCATTCCATCATCATCAATCACACACACACATATAAATGATAAAATATTTCAATCAATTAGTAAAGGGTATATTGGTATAACATTTAGTGGTTCCTTTCAAGAAGTGAATTAAGGGTACACCCACCTGAGCATCTAGGCTCGAAGTGTAGGAGGATCTCTTTGATCCTTGTTAATTGGCCCTTTTCCTTGCAAACTTTAGAGTGGTGATAGAGTTAGTGACATAATTTTTCAATCATAGTGTAAACCTGCAAGTTGAAACCAAAAGGATCACCAACATGACTAAAGACATCTCCCAGTCACTAGACATTTCTTTTAACTTCGGTTAAAATTGGAGACCACACAAAAACCTTCATTCTCCAAGTCACCAAAAGATTTTCTTAACCTCAGTCAAGTAATGAGACTAAACACCAACCGTCGATCAATCCTTCATCCAATGGTTCCCACTGAGTTGTTAAACTTTTCATGACTTAGCCACTACATTATGAGACTTAGAGATAACTGTGTCACTGAATCATTGACTATTTGAAACATAACCACTAGAACTAGGAGAACACAAGACTATTGAAATTGTCGGGTCACTGAATAAAAGAAATTAACTGTTGAGAGCTTGGAGATCTGGCGACCCGCATAAAATAGACCGCCACTTTATTTTGGGATCACCCGACTGAAGGTATTTAGATCATTTCATTATTTCTTTTAGAGATCACCTGACTGAAGGTATTTAGATCTAGAGATAGCGTGACTATAGTTGCTTTGCAAAAAATTTATCATAGTAGTCACTAGATCTCACAATAAACAATAGGAGACTTGGTGAATAAAGGCAATCGCTGAGTCGTTAGAAGACAAGGAATATTCTTTCACCTTAAGGAGACTGTGCGACTAACTAGAGACAAAGAGACTAACCAAAGACAAAAAGTGCACATGCTTTAAAAGGTTGTTAAGTAATTTTGAGAAAGGTAACAACCAAATAGAGTTGGGAAAGCAATATTTAGGGCCTTTTTGGACTTTTAAAGACAATTAGACCTAACACTTAGGGTTTTTTAGATCCTAACTAAAAAAAGGAGCTCTAGGATTGGAAAAATGTTGGAGACCAATTCATGAAACACCAAGAAAAACCTTAAAAAAAAACAAGACTTCAAAGGACAACTTCAAAAAACTGAGAAACCAACCAACATCCCTCATGAAAACATTTTAAAAACTTCACTAGCCCACTACAACTCTAAGCACTTATCATTTAAGCAATCTTTTCTATAAAAGAAACATCCATCATCTCTAATACATAAAAAATGATCTAGGAAGTCTCTTGATGATTTTGGAAGAGCACTTGCACCACACGCCTCCAACATTTCACTAAAGTAGAATGAAGGGATTGTAACAGTTCATGGTGCATTATAAACTCCACATGATATTTTGCAACAACAAGTATTTAGAATCTTAAGAGGCACACCAAGAAAAGGCTTGAGGGCTTCAAAATATCTCTATGATATTTGCAATGTTGAATGTGTCTCACAAATGTTTTTGAACAACATTGTTCGACTCACCTCCAAATAATGTTTGAGATGCAGGGTGCGGTATCGAATGCCAATTCTCAACTTCAAGATATCCTTTACACTTGGTGACACTCTTGAGTTAGATTGCCAAAATAGTTGAATTTGATCCTTCACACCATCGGTAAGCTTCTTATCACAACATGAAAGTCTCCCACCATAAGCTGATGTATCATGTTGAAGAAGATCATCAAGTCTTTCTCTTCTTTCAAGTGCTCTATCCAAAGTTTTACAATTTAGGTTCAAGTGGCTCTCTTATATTTTTCCTTGGTAGTCTTCCCAATGGAATTGAGAGCACTAAAAATATTTCTCACAATAATAACATTCCTCTCCTTTTTCTTGTTCACACTAATCTTCAATTTGACTAGTATACATCTCATCTTTTGCATCTTTAACAATTGCACAAACATTTGACATTTCTCAACCAATGTCTTCTGGCTAAAAAATTGATCAAAAAGTTTTGAAATGCACAACTGAACGGTTCTTTCTGATCTCTTTCCATCGAAATTTCTCACTATGTTCTCATCAATTTCAAGTAACCATTTTGTTGTTCTTGAAGGTCTCAATTTTGAAGTTTGTCTTTCTTCCTCCCAAAGGACTTCATTTCTTATATAATTTGGAGATGTGTTACGTTGATTTGGTTCTTGTGTACTATTATCATTGTCAATTCCTTCATATTCAATCGGTGGATTGTCATTGTCAATGTCCACACTTTCATTGTCCACATCTACATGTTTATTTTCAAAACCTACATTTTTATCTTCAATCCCTACATTCTCATTTTCAATTTTTTTGTCATAAATGATTTCAAATTCATGTTCTTCTTCAATTGAAACCACATTTAAGGGTGGGCCTATGCCCACATTTTTAAAACTATTTAACATACTTTGTCTCTTATTCTGATGGGAAACCCTATCCATTTCTCTATACACTTTAATCTATTCATTTATGAGTTTCCTCTTCCGTTTATGCTTTTGATGACTACTACTCCCCATAGTGAGACCAAAAAGGTGATGCAAAAACCTTTGATAATAGAGAAATTCGAACCAAGAAGAGGAAAAAGTGGATGTTTGTCTTCTATGTAACTGCAATCCCATGATTCTCTGCTAAAAAATGTGCTTCTCGGGCTGATGAACCTAGATAATAACATTTTCTTTCCAATGCTAGTAAAAAAAATTGGATATCTAAAAATATCAGATATCTAAAATCTCCTGCTCAAATTTTTCAGAAATCTCTCTCTCTCTCTCTCTCTCTCTCTCTCTCTCTCTCTCTCTCTCTCTCTCTCTCTCTCTCTCTCTCTCTCTCTCTCTCTCTCTCTCTCTCTCTTCCTTAGGTATTATTGAACATATAATATAAATATTTAATACTAATATTATACTATTATACAATAGCAAAATAAATAATAATATAATATAATACTAATATAAAAATTTATATAATATTAATGATATGCTATTATCATTTAATATTAATATAGAAAAAATTGTAATATTTAACTTAAAATTGAAAAAAAACTCAACTCATTTAATATTAAAATTAAAAAAAAATAAAAAATATGTAACTTGAAATTGAAAAAAGAAGTCAAAATGAAATGTTGAATTAGGTGGAAGATTTCAAATATCCAAAATTATCGGATATCCAATTAGGCTTGGTATTTTCCTTGGGCAATGCCAAATGTGAATGGTCAACCCATTCACCAGATTTGTTTTGATCTCGAGACTTTGACCATGTAGCTAATGATCTTTTTTTTACCCAAAATTGATGAAATGAAAAGGGTTTCTTAAAGACATTATCAGCTTTCCATCAATATAATTGCTATCGAATTTTGAGTTCAGCAAGTAATTATTACTTTTTTTTTTAATTGAGTTATCTTTAAAGTCCTAATTGACATATTGATTGAAAACCAACTATAACTTTCAAACTGTTAAACCTTTTTGAAATCTAAAACATGTGTCACAGTCTATGCTTCACCTACTATAAGAAAAACAAAGTTTTCAATTTTGTAAAGTTTAGAATTAGTTAAGGTGGTTATACACAAGAGTCTTTTTATTTTGAATAAGTTGCAGTACAAAATTCTTAATTAATTATTTATTTGGGAAAAAATTACACCAAAATATGTGTCACATCCATGTATGAGTCTACTACTTATATCTAGAATCTTGTGAAAATATATCATCATTTGATTGTGATTAAGGTGGTCAGACATACACGTACTTTTTATTTTGTTCCCTAACATTTGTGTACTACTGCATTGAAATCTAAAATTTTGAACAATTAGATTAATTTTTTCTTAGACAAGGGCTAGTATTTTATAAACTACATTCAATTTCCTATAGATTCTATTGTTACAACTTTTTCACATAAGGTTGATAAGATATTCAAATTTTTACGTCAAGTTGACTAACCCTAATTTTTTAATTTTTCATTACCACTTAAGGCCATAGTTTGGTATACCATGATCCTACACATACCCAACTCATAAGGTATTTTTTGTGTACCTTTCTTAAGTTGTACCTCGTTCAAAGTTTAGACAACAATACTTACAACTTCTCTCCAAAAGATTTAAGTTACTCTGTTTGGTATCAAAAGTATTCTTGCACAGTCAATTATGGATATGTTCCTTCTCTCTACAATTCCATTTTTTTTGGGTGTCCTAGGTAAAGACATTTGTCTCTTGATTCCATGTTCTTCAAAAAATATTTTGAACTCTTGAGAAGTAAACTCACCTCCTCTTTCAGATCTGAGACACTTAAGTGCTTTACTTGTTTCATTTTCAACTATTTCTTTTTACACCTTAACATGCAAAATGCATTAGATTTATCCTTCAAAAACATAACATGAATCATTCTTGAGTAATCATCAACAAACAAGATAAAGTAATTATCTCCATAGTAGCTCTAAGTTCTCATCAGTCTACACAAATCAGTGTGTACAATGTCAAGAATGCTCTATGATGAATAAACTTTACTAGTAAAGCTAGAACTAGTCAACTTTTCCAATTGACACTCCTTACACATAGTATTATCAGGATTAGCTAAATTAGGGAAATCTCTAACACATGTTTTCTTACTTACCTTTACTAGATTATCAAAATTAACATGAGAAAATATTTCATGAAAAAGCCAACAGTCTTCAACTTTAGAAAACAACCAATGTTTATTAGTAGAGTTCAATTAGATTAGGTTACGTCTATTTTGTTCACCAATAGAAATCAAAGCTCCAAAGTTTCCTAAGATCTTGCAAACACCATTACTAAATTCTAATCCAAAACCTTTTTTATTCAAATGAGAAACACTTAACAAGTTATAATTTAATCCATCTACCTAATAAACATCATCACAATTAGTTTTATTATTAAGTATTGTTGAAACTCTACCTCTTCCAACACATGGAGAACTGTTCATGAATTTGAATTCTCCTCCATCACATTCCTCCATTGAAATAAATTTTATTTCATCACTAGTCATGTGATGTATACACCTACTATTTATTATCTAGTCAGTATTGCAATTTATGCTTGAAATTAATTCTTTTTCCTCATTGTATCCTTCTACACCAATTGAGGGTTCTTCTTTGACCACAACATAGATTATATATTCCCCATCATCTATTCCATCTAATTCTTCATCATCCACTCCATCTTCTAGTAGGTCACATGATTTATTTCTCTTGTCTTTAAACTTCCTAAATCTCTTGAGCTTATCCTTCCTATCATCGTTAGGACATCTAGATGCAATATGACCAATTTTCTGACATGAAAATAATTTTAAGGGAAGTTTTCCATTGTACTTTCCTTTTCCTCTAGGTAATATCATTCCTAGAAGTGTGTCTTTTTCTTCACATTATCTTTCCCTAGACAAGATAAAATCATAATCAGAATTTCCTTCAAAACTGTTAGAGAATTATTTTCCTTTCTTTGATGAACCAATGGTTAGGGAAGATTTAAAAGAAGATTCTATTCTATGGATACTAAATTATCAAAATTACTTAGCTCAAAATTTGTGAGCTTTCCAACAAAGGAATCTAGAGTCACATTTGTAGGATTAATAGATCTCAATTATTGTATAGCATAGACTCTAATAGCATACTATGTTATTAGGGCTCTCAAAAATTTACTTACCACGTCATCTTCTTCAATTTTTCCACCAACTCCTTTGATTGTAGCAACAACCTCCTTTATCCTATAGCTGTATTGAGAAATGTTTTCACCTTCATGCATTCTCATTTCATCATACATTCATGTGTGACTATCCACTTTTTATGTTTGAACATAAGCATCACCACCATAAACTTTTATCAACTTGTCCCATATATCTTTAGCATTGTCTATATCATTGATATGTACAAACTCAACATTCGATAGAGAAATTAATATTTATATCATTATAGAGTTATGCTTCATCTTTCTCTTTGTTTGTTAATCAGTTAGGATTCTGTTAGGCCATTTTCCTATCATTGCAAAAATCCTAAGAAAATGGTCTTATCTTGCAAAAATCTTGTGAAAGTTGTCATGACCACCTGCAAAATTTCTCTAATTTGTGAAAAAAATATATCAAGTTTTATAGCTTGCGAGCTTAGCCAGGGATAGTTTATTGTGTGTCCAAGCTCCAGTTCAGATAGCATGTGTTCAACTACAAAAAACAGTGAGATATGGCTAATTGAAGGTTTGAGAAATAGGTCTAAATCCATGTCCTAGGGTTTCTAAAAAAAATTTAAGTCCAAAAACCCTAGCCAATGTCTATTTCTACATTTCCTTTTTGAACACTTAAGATCTAATTAAATGCATGTGCCATTATTTTAAGTTAAAGGGTCAACCTATGTGTTAAAGGCTAGTTTTAATTGGGTTCCCTTTCAACAAATAAATTTCTCAAAAAACTTAGGCTTTCCTAGGTTTTTTCTTTGTCGTTGGATCCATTTAATCTTGTGGTTGTCACATGTCTACAAAGCCCTCCTGATGTTAGCCTTTCCTCTTTGCACTTTTGTAACCAATTGCCAGCTGTCCTTAATTGTTAGTTGGGCCCAATTACTCAAGTCTTAATCCTCCAACATCTTCCTCAAGATCTGACAATTGTCGCATTGCCACAAAGAAAAATTGTTAGAAAGATATTCATCATGCTTTTGTGACAACCATCCGATCTTATAGCGGGTAATGACCGATGAAGATGGTGGGTCTGATACCAGGTGTAGTTGATGTGCCTATTTCCAATTGGTTGCTGAGATACATGATGTGGATGGATAATTTAAAAGGCTTAGTTGACTGTTACCAAATTATGTGGACCGTTTGATGTGCTAGAAATAGATTCGATCGATGATCATGTTTTAAACCTAGCGTGAACCATTTTTTTTCAAATTTAAATTTCTATTTAGGGTGTTCTGTAGGGTTTGAAATAGTGAGCCAAAAATCCATAAAGCCAGATTAGATATTGTCATTTTTTAGCTTGATTGCAGGTGAAAATTTATGAGTATGATCATGGTGGCCATCATGGGCTGATTTTGTGTCTTGGGGTGCTTTTTCCATGGAGAAGTTGATATGAAAGTCACACCATCTCTGTGTAGCCTAAATCAATGAGGGTTTTAATGATATTTTCTCTATCCATGTGAGGTACCTAGCTAGAGTGTTTTGCAGGTTGATGATCATTTTGATCTTGATGGCCTTGTGTTGGGTGGCATGTCATTTCTATAGTAATTTCTTGATTATCTGGTTGGTAAAGTGGTTGAAAACCCTAGCTTTATCCTTTCTATCTGAAGCTTGTTGCATCCTTTCTTGAGGATTCCAAGATAGCTAGTGACTATATATAGAAGTCTGATGTATTTTTCAAGGTGTGGTGAAATTGGTAACTAAATAGAGAGAGCTTGGATTTAGCGTTTGGTTCTAGCATTTGGCCATTTTCAATGTATTGATATTGAAAATTTTAATGAGAATACACATGAATTCCAATCTTAGATTTGTGAATGTCTTCTTGTTTTAATCTTTTATTCTTATATGTTAATGTTGCAAAGTAGGTTAATGTATGGTTTACAAAGTAAACTGTGAAATTATCTTTGAGTTCCTTCCAAAGTTGGGATTAAATACTTAAAGATAGTTTTCAAAGAATTCATGGTTTAGTGAGGATCTGATGTCCAAGTGTGAGAGTGAGAGGAGTAATAGGTAAAGCACTTATCCTAGGATTTGAGTGTTTTTGAGTTAATTTTTTTGTTGAGGTATATTGTATTTGACTCTTTTCCCTAGGATAAGACACTGGTCTTTCTCAGGAAGTAGTTCCTCATCATCAACCAATTTATAAATGATAAAAATTTAAAAATAATGTGTCAAGGATATTAATGCTTAATATTTTATGATTCCTTTAAGAAATGAATCCAAGGTACACCCACCTAAGCACTAAAGCTCAAATGGTAGGAGGATCATCCTCTTGATCCTTGTTAATTGGCCCTTTTCCTTGTCAGATTTAGAGTGGTGATAGAGTCAGTGACATTTGTTTGTCAATCATATTGTATATCTACAAGTAGAAAGAAAAGGAACCAACCAAATGGTGACTTTGCTGGGGAGTCTATAACAATATAAGTTTCTCAAGGTTTGTTTCTTAATATTTCCCATTAAAAGTGGGTGGTTACTCAAAGGGTTAGAACTAGTATGTATACAAGTCACAAACCATGGATAAAAGAAGAAATACTAGGTCTTTTGTCAAGAAGCATCCAAAGGTTACTCTAGAGGAGTTTCCTAGATCAGGAAAGAAAAGCTAGATTAGAAGAGATGGGGAATCTACTACTGGCCCTGTAAGAGAACAAAATAATGCTATAAATAGGGTACAACATAGATCTTCTAATGAGGGTGAATCACCATATAAAAGCTCTAAATTTGATAGTACTCTCTCTAGAGATAATGTTTATGATACCCTAGAAATATTATTTCAAGATAAAGTCTCACTACTTGTAGATCAAAATGTTCAAGCAAGAGAAAGGGGCTTTGAGCCAAATTTAGATCTAGATGAGGACATGTTCAAAAGGCAACCCATGGGAGCAAGATGGTTCCATTTCCTGTATCAAAATATCATCGATATAGATGTATCATCAAGGTCTAAAGATGTTATGATAAACCCAAATGATTTGGGTACATTGAGATTACAATTAGCAGAGCAATATGCAATATACAATAGATTACATAAAGAAAGAGAGGCTAATACAATGAATGCATTAATAGAAAGAGAGTCTCTACCTAGAAAGATTAATGAGATAAAGGAGAGAAAAAAATGCTTTCTTCTACTCCTAAATCTTTGCAGCATGAAATTTTTAGTGATCTTGATGCTTTGAGAAGTGAGAAAGAGCATCTACTGCAAGACCATGAGTTTGAACTAGAGCGCCCTATGATTAGATAGGTCCAGAGGTATGTTTCTCAGCCTAAAGATAAAAATGAAAGTGAAACTACTAGACTTACTATTGTTAATGAAAAGGGAAAGAAAAAGATGGTTGGGATTCAAATAAATGAGCTTGTGGCAAGACTGAAAGTCCCACCAACTATTTCAAGTGGAGATATAGAGATGGAGAAGAATATGAAGTTAAAAGATGATCTAGAGAAAGAATTGGAGAAGGTTGAAGTTGAAGCCTCACAGAAATAAGAAGGAAGATCTAGTTCTTGAAGCCTTCATCTGCAAACACTCTTATACCCTCTACTATTGAAATACGTATGCCATCTACAACTTCTAATATTGTTCCACTTGGTAATGTTACTACTCATAATCCACTTTCTTCTTCATCTACCAAGTTAAATTTTGACCCTAAATAAGAGTCAAGTGTACATGTAGGTGTAAATATAGATGTGAATGCTAGTTCCAGTGGAAACACTAGTTTAAATTTTCAAAGAAGACCTATGCAATTAGAAGGGTATAGGAAAATTAGATTTGATGGAATATCAGGTTACCCAAATGCTTTCCAAGTTGATATAAGAGATAAAGTAACCAAATTTTCTAGTAATAATGCTATTAGTTGTGAGGAACACCTTAGGTTATTTTTTGATATGCTAAATGACTATGAAATTGAGCATGAGGATGTAGTCATGAAACTATTTGTTCATTCTTTGGTGGAAGATGCTAGAGACTGTTCAAAAAACTCCCTAACCATTGTATTGACAAATGGGATGCTTTTGAAAATTGCTTCAAGGAGAAATATGGTGATAGGCCAAATTATAGTTTCATGTTAAATGAATTTAACACCATAAGGAAGAATCATAATGAGTTTGTAGCGGAGTTCAATATGAGATTTCAGAAGGGTATGCATAAGTTGTTTCAAGTTATGAGATTAGATGAAAATGTCTATCTGACCACATACTTCAATGCCTTTGATGGCAAGATGGGATACTTACTGAGAGAAAAAGAGCCTACAACTCTCAGAGATGGCTTTAGAATTTATATAAACATTCAAAATAATATGAAAATATCTAGAAAATTGGGTGTGAAAAGAGATGATCCTAAGTTTTTAGGAGACAAAAAATATAAAAGGGATAATGAAAGAAATGTTGGAAATAAGAAGAAAGAAGATGACAAGTTGGACAAAGTGTTGAATATAGTGAAGGAATTGAAAGCATGTAGTAACAGAAATGATAAGGTTTCTACTGGTGAAAAGCCTCATTTCAATAGACATAATAGGTTGCGGAATTACCCTTATAACACCCAATGATAAGATTGGAAACCTATTATCCCAAATGTCAATTGAAAAAATGACAAGACCATCCTTGATCCCTTGTACAAGGCTATTGTGAATATTATAGAGGACACACCATGGTTTGTGGCTTGCCAATCTCCTCATTCTGTAGAACATTGTGTGGTTGCACAATCTATAACTGCATACCAAGATGATGAATTTGATGAATTTGATCAAGAAAAAACTAATGATGGCATTGGTTGCAACATGAATAATTCATATTGGTGACATGAATATGTTTCTGATGTTGATGAGGAAGCTGATATGTGCTCAAAAAGACACAACAAGGCATTATTCCATTAAAAGTTCTTTTCTGATGATGAGGACATTAATGAAAATACATGTAACATGAATTCTTCCTCAGGGAAAGTGAATTTGAGAAGACCTTCAAAGGAGGAGATTGCTAAGATCACTGTAGAAATGGTTTCCCAAGTGAAAACTAGAAGCATGACAACAAATGATGGCATTGGTAAAGTTGTAGGGATGTTTATGAAAAATACCATTCCCAAGGAGCCCGTTGGAAATAAATAAGAATGTCAAAGGTAGGAAGTGGGAACCAAGGGGAGGAGGAGGTGTCAAGGTGTCTATTGCTCATGAAGGGGACACCCAAAAGGAAGTTTAGAAGTCACTTGATACAACAACCAAGGGTGAAAAAATGAAGGCGGCAACAACAATTAATGCATTTGTTAAGAAAAAGGATATTAAGGCAATGCGGGTTGAGATTCCTTCTTCTGCCCCTATTGACATGTTATTAGTTTTGTCCCAAATTACTATCAAGGCTCCCTTGTCTAAATTATTAAGAATCCTTGAGCACAAATATAGAGCTTTGGCATGGGTGGATAGTGTTCCTGACAATAATGTTTCTTACAATACTAGTGAGCCACAACCAGAAGCTTGGAAAGAAGTGCAAGTTCAAGGAGTGGTATCTCAGATACCACCTATGTATTTGGATAATTCTATCAATGATAGTGTTGAAAACATTGATCTATTTTTCTTAAGCATCATAGTAAATGGAATGATAGTAAAAAATTGCATGATTCATTCTGGTGCATCAAATACTATCATGCCTTTTAAAATTATGGAGAGATTGGGTCTTAAAGTTGACATTGTTTAGGGTAGATGTTGTGTAATGGACCAGAGAGAAGTGCCATTTATTGGAACTATCAATGCATTACCCTATAAGCTAGCAGCATATCTAGAGAAAGAATTGACTATGAGTGTTTTGGTTGTAGACATTCCTCCTCAGTATGGGATGCTATTATCCAGGAAATGGAGTGCTTCCATGGGAGGAAGTTTACAATGTGACCTCTCATTTGCAACTTTCAACATTGATGGTCAATCTATCAAGATTAAGAGAGAGCCAAGGGTGACCCATATGATTGAAATGAACATTGATAATGAGACTACTTGTTTCATAGATACTGATGTCAATGTTTTCATAGCAGAAGTTACTATTCTTGAGAAAGAAGTTGTCTTGCCCCCTATCACTATAGAGGTGAATACTAAATCTGAGAAAGGTGATCTATGGGTAATGTACTTTGATGGTGCTAACTACAAGGATGGTTCAGGTGCAGGTATTTTACTCATTTCTCCTAACGGAAACACTTCTAAGTTTTCTTTTACATTGAGTTTTCATGCACAAACAACATAGTAGAATATGAAACATTGTTAATATGATTGATGTTAGCACACAAACATAGAATTAAATGTGTGCATGTTGTTGGTGATTCAAAGCTAGTTGTGTCTCAAGTAAGATCAGTTTATGCTTCCAAGCACAAAATGGTGAACTACAACTGATTCAAAACCAGAATGAAGAATCTATAATTCAAAGATTACTAAGGAGTTGATGATTAGATATGCAAGATGATTGAATCAGTATTATGTTGTCATTGATGTCAACTAGCTTGACAATACTTATCTTGTAAGTTACTATACCGACACATCTGAAGGAAGGTGAAAGAGATGAAGAACAAAAACATCTACATGTTGAAGATGTATATGATAGATGAGGATAAGGAATACATTGAGTAGCTTGTTGATGAGTCTATGAATTGATGGAATTGACTTTATTATGTTGCATTCATCTATGATCAAGAATAGAGCTAAAAGACACAAAGCAGTGTTGTCAGTAAATAAAGCATTTCAGTATACACCAACGAAGTGTAGTGTATACTGAGTGCAGTATTAATCGAGCTTGTGTTCACCGACGCATTTCTTTGTTAATCGAGAAAAACAAAAAGGAATTAAATGATCAGTTTAGTTGATAAAGTGATGAGTTGTAAAGTGTATGAAATTGAGGTAACAGATAATTTTTGTTATGAAGATTGATGGCTAACATAAATCAAAGGGATCTAATGGAGTAGATTGAAACATGTTACTGACACATCAGTCAAGGAAACTTAAAGTGGCAAAATCTATGAATACGATTAAGCAGAAAAATATGATGGATGAAAAGAAAATGATTTACTTGTCTATATAAGAGACATTGGTTTCATTACAAAACGTATGCTAAAAGAAGAAGATACTGTAGAATAATCACATGGAGAATTTTTTCTGACCATACTAGTTAATAAGAATTGAGCTGCAGAATAGTTACCAAGCTACAGAGAGTTATTACCAATGGACAGTAAGTTGATACAGTATTGAATCTAAAGTGTTATATTGGTCAGAAGTATTTAATGAGCTAAACATTGATCTGTAAACTACAAACTAAATTTTTATTTAGGTAGATCACCTACTGTTACACATTTAACCATTGTACATAGTTAAATCTCTTAACGGAATGGACTATGAAAATATTTTGATGTTTCATTCATAGAGTGAACATTATTATCCTATCAACCCTAGAGTGACTACTAGTTGGATGATAAATTCTGGTCTAAAATCCTCTAACAAGGTCACACCTAACAGTGTGTTTGTAAACCTTTAATAGGTTTGGGTCTTCACTAACCTCACTTTAGAAGAGTGAACAATTTTGGGTAGCCGGTCCTAAGTGGTTTTTCCCTTTACAGGGTTTCCATGTTAAATATCTTGTATTATGTGTTGATTGTGATATTTGTTTGTGATCATACTTTTCATATTACATGTTAGATGTAATCGGTAATCAATAAAAAGTTTAGATTGTCAATCGGTAAATACATAGAAAGTGGAATTATTTTATGTTTACCGACTTGTAGAAGTAATAGAACTATTTTGGATTATACGTTTTGAATTGGGACACTAGATAATTGATTCACCCCCCTCTCAGTTATTCTAACACTTTTTATCAGAGCAGTGGTTTCTGAGAATAGAGTTTTAAGGACTTCAGCAAAAAGGTCTCAAGATGTATAAGAGGGAAGTGTCAAAGCTAAACAAAGATAACTTTGCAGTATGGAAAAGCTAGATGAAGTTTCACATATCTAGAATTGGGAATTCTATACTAGAACTAATGGAGAATGGCTATGTTGAGCCTACACTAGGTCCCCTAACTCTTGATCAACTGAAGGATAGGCATGAACACAATATCACTATGATGGAACTTGTTGTTGCCTATACCGATGCTGAATTTAATGATATCAATGAATGTGATGCTGCTAAGAAGATGTGGGACAAGATGACTCTAATATACAGTGGAGATGTGAATGTCAAGAGAGCCAGAGCAGAAAGCTTAAGAGGTTGATTTGATGATATGATGATGAAAGAAGGTGAGAACATTGTGCAATACACAAATAGATTAAAAGAGGTATTACATGCTATTAGAGCATCTAGCAGAGCTATTGATGATGAAACAATTATAAAAAAGATTCTCAAAACTTTTTTGCCAGTTTATGTGATCAAGATCTCTACAATTCATGAAACCAAGGCTACATCCAACCTCACCCTTGACACTTTGATCGGTAATCTTACAACCTTTGAAATGAATAACTTTGAAAATAGTGTTGTACCTTTTGTTGAATCCACTTTCATGTCCTCTTTGAAGATTTTTAAGTCTAGTAGCAATATTGATAAGAAAAATGACAATGGCAGTAATACCAATGATGAACTTGATGAGCTTGAAGCTCTCATGGCCAGAAGATTGCCCAAAGGTAAGGGAAGATATAGAGGCAAGTTACCTATAGCATGCTTTAATTGTAAATAAGTTGGCCACATCCTTGCTAGATGTTTGAATAAGAAAGATGATGATAGATCCAAAGACCGATCTAAAGGAAGCTATGGGAGAAGAGTCAATAGAGGCTACCGACACAACAATAGAGACAACTGAAATAGATATGACAAAGGGAAAAAGGTATGTTACATAGCTGAGGAATTTGAATCTAAACCTAACATTGATGATGATGTAGAAGTAGTATTTGCTGCTATGAAGGATGATTCAAAGGAAGAAGAGAAACATGAGGAGACAACACTAATCTCTAAAGTAAATAGAAATGATACATGGATCATAGGCAGTGGCTACACACATCATATGACTGGTGATATAGAGAAATTTGATCTAATTGATGAATATGATGGTGGATCTATTAGAATGGGAAATGATGCACCTTGTATGGTGAGAGGTAAAGGTTCACTGATGATTAATGATAGAATAAAATGTGAGAATGCATACTGGGTAGATGGACTAAACTACAATTTGATAAGTGTGGCATAGCTGAACAACTTAGGTCACCAACTTGCTTTTGAGAGTAGAAAGGTAAGAATCTATGATGATGGAGGAAGACTTGTTGGAACCGGTACACAATCTAGAGGTAATCTATTTTATCTTGATATTGATCAATCCTCTTGTTTATTAATGAAAGATGAAGATCCATGGTTGTTGCATAAGAGGTTATGTCATGTGAATTTTGATAACATGATCAAGATTAGTAAGAAGAAAAGAGTTAGAGGATTGCCTAACTTGTCAAAACTAGATCATGCTATGTGTCATGAATGTCAAAAAGGTAAGATGACTAACTCTAATTTTAAAAGTAAAGACTACTCAACAAAGAAGATACTTGAATTGGTTCAAACTGACCTATGTGGTCCTATGAGAACTCATAGCTATTATGGTGATAGTTACTTTATTATTTTTGTTGATGACTACACTAGACTGATGACTATTATGTTTCTGAAAGAGAAATCTGAATCTTTTAAGTTGTTTAAATGGTATAAGGCTAAGGTAGAAAAAGAGATTGGAAAAGAAATCAAATGCTTAAGATCTGATAGAGGAGGTGAATTTATCTCTGATGAATTTACTAATTTTTGTAATGAGAATTGTATTAAGAGATAGGTCTCTGCACCGAGAACACCTCAGCAGAATGGGATTACTAAAAGAAAGAATATGTCAATCATTAACTGTGCTAGAACACTAATGCTACAAAAGAATGTTTCTCAGACATATTGGAGGGAAGCTGTCAACATAATTGTATATGTGCTTAACTGAGTACAATTGAAGAAGGACACTTTTGAATATTTGAGGACTAGACTTGGGGTCTATACCCTATCTATCGACCACTAATGTGATCTAGATGTTGCATCAGCCTAATCTTATCAATAGATCATTCATGTTCATGCGGTATAGTTCAAACTTTGAATTTTGTTCAAGGATGTGATAAAGTTTGAAGAACTGAAATAGATTGGGATATAGTATATTAAGATACAGAGGAAGTATTGGACACCAGAGAGTTATTTAGCTATTACAGAGCTAATTATTTATTTATTTCTTTGGCATTGTTGTCAAAGGGAGAGATAAATAATATGAAAAGAAAAGGAGATTTGTACCGATGAGAACTATCTAAGGGAGAGATGATCTGAAAGGAACTTGAGAACTGAAAAGGTTATATCTATAGAATGAAAAAGATGTATTTTATAATGTTATTTTAGTAACATAGTGATTAAACATATTAAGCTAGGGAGAGCTTACACTACACAACATTTGATCACAGCGTTGCAGAAAACATGTTTGGTATGTGTATGGTTCATTTCATATTACTTGAGTTGCCATCAATGCCAAAGGGAGAGATTGATGAACTACAACTGATTCAGAACTAGAATGAAGAATTTGTAATTCAAATATTACTGAGGAGTTAATGATTAGATATGCAAGATGATTAAATCATTATTATGTTGTCATTGATGTCAACTAGCTTGATAGTACTTATCTTGTAAGTTACTATACCGACACATATGAAGGAAGGTGAAAGAGATGAAGAATAGAAACATCTACATGTGGAAGATGTATATGATAGATAAGGATAAGGAATACACTAAGTAACTTCTTGATGAGTCTATGACTTGATGGAATTGACTTTATTATGTTGCATTCATCTATGATGAAGAATAGAGCTGAAAGACACAAAGCAATGTGGTCGGTAAATAAATCATTTTAGTATACACCGACGAAGTGTAGTGTATATCAAGCATAGTATTAATCAAGCTTGTGTTCATCAACACATTTCTTTGTTAACCAAGAAAAACAAAAAGGAATTAAATGATCAGTTTAGTCGATAAAGTGATGAGCTGTAAAGTGTATGAAATTGAGGTAACAGATATTATTTTTTATGAAGATTGACGGCTAACATAAATCAAAGGGATCTAATGTAGTAGATTGAAATGTGTTACTGACACATCTACCGAGGAAACTTAAAGTGACAAAATCTATGAATATGATTAAGAAAAAAAATCTAATGGAGGAAAAGAAAATGATTTACTCATCTATATAAGAGACATTGGTTTCATTACGCAACATATGCCGGAAGAAGAAGATACTACAGAATAATCATGTGGAGAAGTTTTTCTGATCATACTAGTTAATAAGAACCGAGCTGCAGAATAGTTACCGAGATACAGAGAGTTATTACCGATGAATAGTAAGTTGATACGGTATCGAATCTAAAGTGTTATATTGGTCAGAAGTATTTAATGAGCTGAAAATTGATCTATAAACTACAAACTAAAGTTGTATTTAGGCAGATCACCTACTATTACACATTTAACCATTGTACATAGTTAAATCTCTTAACCGAGTGGACTATGAAAGTCTTTTGATGTTTCATTCATAGAGTGAACATTGTTATCCTGTCAACCCCAGAGTGACTGTTGGTTGGATGATAACTTCTGGTCTAAAATCCTCTAACAAGGTCACACCTAGCAGTGTGTTTGTAAACCTTTAATAGGGTTGGGTCTTCACTAACCTCACTTTAGAAGAGTGAACAATTTTGGGTTGCCGGTCCTAGGTAGTTTTTTCCCTTTATAGGGTTTCCACGTTAAATCTCTTGTGTTATGTGTTGATTTTGATATTTGTTTGTGATCATACTTTTCATATTACATGTTAGATTTAATCAGTGATCAATACAAAGTTTAGATTGTCAATTGGTAAATACACAGACAGTGGAAGTATTTTATGTTTACCAACTTGCAGAAGTAGTGGAACTATTTTGGATTATACATTTTGAATTGGGACACTGGATAACTGATTCACCCCCCTCTCAGTTATTCTAACACAAAAGGTTGGAACAGTATAGGAATGTAGTATAGGATATGATTGAATGTTTTGATGCCTTTAATATTGTGTGGAAGGATAGAAGCGACAACAAGATGGTTGGTCTACTAGCCAATATAGAAATCAATCCTACTGATATCTATTTTGTAGGCCTCTCAAAAGTTGAAACTTAGGCTAGGCCCAGTATACTGAATATCATTGAAAATTGGAAGGTTTTTGAGGATGCCCAGGATATCTTGAGATTTATGAATTGTGAAGATTAGTATCATGGTCAATAATTAGATTGCTCGGCCTTGGTGGAAACTAAAAAAGGAAAGGAAGTTGTCTTTGGAAATAAAGTTATACAACTTAAGACCAATAAGGTTCCTAGGGGACTTGTTGTTTTGGAAACTGTATTTGATAATCAAGATAGAGTCCAAATGGATACCAAGAAAAAGGACCAAATGGACTTGGAAGAAATTAATCTTGGTACTAAGGAAACACCAAAAAATGTGTAAATTAGAAAAAAAATGTCTTAGTAGGTAAGAAAGTCTTTGATTAAGATATTAATAAAATTCAAACATGTCTTTTCATGGTCATATGATGATCTTAAGGTTTACAGAGAAGATTTATTTCAGCATGTCATTCCTTTGAACAAGGATGCTAAACCTTTTAGTAGAGGCAAAGACCAATCAATCCTACCTTAGCCCCTAAGATGTAAGAAGAATTGATGAAGTTGAGAGATTTTGGGATCATAAAGCCTATTAGGCATTCTTCTTGGGTGTCAAACTTGGTCCCAGTCAAGAAAAAGAATGGAGACATTAGATTATGTGTGGATTTCAGGAACTTAAATATCTCTTCTCTAAAGGATAACTACTACTTGCCTAACATGGAGGCAATGTTACAAAGAGTAATTGGATCTAATCTAATGTCCATGATGGATGTTTTTTCTGGTTACAATCAAATGATTGTGAAAGAATCAGAATAGTTCATGACAACCTTTACAACACCTTGGGGAACCTATTTTTATGTAAGGATGCCTTTTGGTCTCACAAATGCTGGTGCAAATTTTCAAAGAGAAATGGGTGTTTCCTTTACTGAATTCATAAATGATTTCCTTGTTGTTTGTCAGGATGACTTAACTACATTTTCTTAAAAAGAAGATCATTGCTCTCATCTAGAGAAGATATTTGTGAGAGCCCTAGAACATGGCATTTCATTGAAGCCTAGGAAATGTGCATTTGGTGTGACTGAGGGAAAGTTTCTTGGCCACCTAGTAGGGAAGTAGGGAGTGGGAATTGACCCAGAAAGAGTAATGGCAATTGACAAGATTAAAAAGCTAAAAAATGTTAAGGGAATTCAATCTTTCTTTGGTCAGGTAAATTTATTAAGGAGATTGGTTACTAACTTTGCTAAGACCACTAGGCTAATCTCCAAGATGTTAAGGAAAGGATCTAAAATAAAATGGGATGGTGAGCTTGATGATGCTTTCAAGAAGATCAAGCAAGCAATCAAAGATGCACTTGTGCTTAAAGCACGTGACTATAGTATTCCAATGCATATCTTTTCTTTTCCTTCTTTTCATACTATTGTTGCAATACTATTACAGAAAAATGGTGAGGGTTTTGAACAACCTATTGCATTATTTAGAAAATCTCTACAGGCTTTAGAATTAAAATATGATATCAATGAAAAATAAGCATATGCACTTGTGAAGGCTTTCAGATGTTGTCTGATGGGAGTAATTGTGATTTGTTTTGTACCAAGTGCTACAGTAAAGGATATATTTTCATAGCAAGAAGTGTCTGGGAGGAGATGTAGATGGATAAATAGAATTCAAGAGTTCAATGTTGGTATCCAAATCACCAAGTTGGTTAGAGGAAAAGGATTGAAAGCTTATGGCACAGTCCAATATTGATGCAACCAGGTAAATCAAGCTGAGATTGATGATACATGTGATATGGATAGTTGTGTTTGGTATCAAGATATAATATATTTTTTATAGACTATGAAATGTTCATTAGGAATGGATGACAACAAGAAAATAACACTAAAGTTATAGGAAATCAAGTATGTAATTATAAGATGCAAGCTATATAGAAAAAAATTGGATTGCATACTTTTGAAATGTGTTGATAAGAATCAAGTTGACAAGCTGTTAAAGGAAATGCATAAAGGAATATGTGGTGGGCATTATATGGGAAAAAATGCTGCTTAAAAGATTTTGAGAGAGGGGTTCTGGTGGCCCACAATCTTCAAAGATGAAAAACCATTGGTAAGAATTTGTGATGCTTGTCAGAGATTTTCTGGCAAGCTCAATTTTTTTGGAAATGTACCACTAAGGCCAGTGGAAGTGCAAGCCCCTTTCCAACAATGCGGGCTGGACTTTATAGGAGAAAGACCAAAAAAATCTAGTGGAGGACACTCTTGGATCTTAGTTGCCACTGATTATTTTATGAAATGGGTAGAGCCTATTCCTACAAATATGAAACTAGCAAGGTGGTGACTGATTTTCTATTGAATAATATTGTTACAAGATTTGGTTGTCCTGAAAGGATTTTCTGTGATAATGAAATGTGCTTCACGTCTACCGAATACAAGGAATTTTGTGAAGGTTTAGGAATCCAGATGTCATATTCCTCGCCTTATCATCCACAAGGAAATTAATATAAAATCATCTAACAAAATCTTGATAAAGATTCTCAAGAGGATCCTTGAAAAGAATAAAAGGGCATAGAATTAAAAATTTCCATTGGTTGTGTGGGCAGACAGAGTAACTATTAAGAAGGAAATTGGGTGTGCACCATTTGACATGGTATATGGGATACATGCAAGGATACCTCAGAACAACCTATTGGAAATGTACAAGTTTTCTCAGTTATATGATGATGATCTAGATGATGAAATGCAATTGAGGATTGTGGATTTGATTAGGCTAGATGAAACTGGAAGAGAATCAGCTCAAAAAATGATAAGTTGTAGTTGCAAGTCAAAAAATTGTATGCCAAAAAAGCTGTAGAAAGGAAGTTTGAGCCAAATGATTTGGTATTACTCTGGAATGCTAGATTTGAAGATAAAGGAAAACATGGAAAATTTGATCCAATATAATTAGGGCCATATTTGATTAATGAAAACTGGGGACCAGTTTCCTACATTGTCAAAGAGCTCAATGGTGACATTCAAGAATTGCATGTTCATGGATAGTTCTTGAAGAAATAATTCAGTTGAAGGTATTTTTCTTTCCATGAATAGTAGTTAGGTCTGTATATGTTGTAAATTATATAGAGGTGTGGTGTGTTTATTTTTTGTTTGGTCTTACCTTTGTAGTAGGTTTTTGTCCAATTCTCTTTGTAGTTATCCTTTTTCCAATAGGTGGTCTACTTCCTCTAGTAATTTTGAATCCTTTTCATGCTTGCAAGAGGCAGGCATCCCTAGACAATGCCACTATTAGGCCATTTTCTTGTCATTGCAAAAATTCTAAGAAAATGGTCTTATCCTACAAAAATCTTGTGAAAGTTGTCATGACCACCTGCAAAATTGCTCTAATTTGTGAAGAAAATCTATCAGGTTTTATAGCTTGTGATCTTAGCCAGGAATAGTTTATGGTGTGTCCAAGCTCTAATTCAGATTACATGTGTTCAAGTGCAAAAACCAATGAGATATGGCTCATTGAAGGTCTAAGAAATAGGTCTAAATCCATGTCCTAGGGTTTATGAAAATTATTTAAGTCCAAAAACCCTAGCCAATGTCTATTTATGTGTTTCCTTTTAAACACTTAAGATCTAATTAAACGTATGTGCCATTATTTTAAGTTAAGGGATTGACCTATGTTTTAGCAGCTAGTTTTAATTGGGTTCCCTTTTGGCAAATAAATTTCTCAAAAAACTTAGGCTTTCCCCAGGTTTTTTCTCTATCATTGGATTTGTTTAATCTTGTGGTTGTCGCATGTCTGCAAAGGCTTCATGATGTCAACCTTTCCTCTTTATAGTTTTTCAACTGATTGCCACCTATCCTTAATTGTCAGTTGGGCCTGGTTACTCAAGTCTTAATCATCTAACATCTTCCTCAAGATTTGACGGCTGTTGCATTGCCACCAAGAAAAAGTGTTAGAAAGATATTCATTGCACTTTTATGACAACCGTCTGATCTTCCAACGGGTAAAGACCGATGAAGATGGTGGGTTTGATACTAGGTGTAGTTGATGTACCTATTTTTAATTGGTTTCTAAGATAGATGATGTGGCTAGATAATTTAAAAGGCTTAGTTGTCTATTACCAAATTATGTGGATCATCCAATGTGATGGAAGAGATTCAATTGATGGTCATGTTTTAAATCTAGTGGTAACCATTGTTTTTCAAATTTATATTTATATTTAGGGTTTTCTATAGGGTTTGAAAAAGCGAGCCAAAAAGCCATAAAGCCAAATTAGATTTGGTCATTTTTTAGCTTGATCGTAGGTGAAAATTTATGAGTATGATCATGGTAGCCATCGCATGTTGATTTTGTGTCCTCCGGTGCTTCTAGCGAGGAGAAGTTGATATGAAAGTCACACCATCTTTGTGCAGCCTAAATCAACGAGGGTTTTAATGATATTTTATCTATCACTGTGAGGTACATGGCTAGAGTGTTGCTCAGGTTGATGATCAATTTGATCTTGATGGCATTGTGTTGGGTGGCATGTCATTTCTATAGTAATTTCTTGATTATCTAGTTGGTAAAGTGGTTGAAAACCCTAGCTCTATCCTAGCTATCTGAAGCTTATTGCATCGTTTCTTGAGGATTCCAAGATAGCTATTGACTATATATAGAAGTTTGATTATTTTTCTAGGTGTGGTGAAATTGGTAACTGAATAGAGAGCTTGGATTTAGGGTTTGGTTCTAGCATTTGGCAATTTTCAATGTATTGATACTGAAAATTTTAATGAGAATACACATGAATTTGAATATGTGATTTGTGAATGTCTTCTTGTTTTAATCTTTAACTCTTATATGCTAATGTTGCAAAGTGGGTTAATGTATGGTTTACAAAGAAAATTGTGAAATTATCTTTGAGTTCCTTCCAAAGTGAGGATTAAATCCTTAAAGATAGTTTTCAGAGAATTCATGGTTTAGTGAGGATTTGATGTCCAAGTGTGAGAGTGAGTGGAGTAATAGGCAAAGCCCTTATTCTAGATTTGAGTGTGTTTGAGTTAATTTTTCTATTGAGGTATATTATATTTGACTCTTTTCCCTAGGATAAGACATTGGTCTATTCTTAAGAAGTAGTTCTTCATCATCAACCAATTTATAAATGATAAAATCTTTTTAAAAATGTGTCATGGACATTAATTCTTAATATTTGATGATTCCTTTAAGAAGTGAATCCAAGGTACACCCACCTGAGCACTAAAGCTCAAATTGTAGGAAGATCATCCTCTTGATCCTTGTTAATTGTCCCTTTTCCTTGTCAAATTTGGGGAGGTGATAGATTCGATGACATTTGTTTTCCAATCATATTCTATATCTGCAAGTAGAAAGAAAAGGAACCGATAGGTTCCATTAGGTTGAACATACTTGGTTGTGAGATGAACCAATGATTGATCTTTAGTGCATGTCAGATGCAGCTTTATCCTTCTTACCCATGTAGATAAATTATCATTAATGAACTTAGGTGCTTCCTTCCTATACATCTTCAAATATTTTCTCTCAACCTGTTAAGATTCCTTAATAGGGGAAGTTGTCTCTTATACAAATTTTAAATATATATCTGATTACAAAGAGGAGAGGGGTGAGTTATTAATCACCAAATTCACCAATTTCAAACACTTTAAACTTTATCCATCAAAAATTTGAACAATAACTAATATAACTAGAAATTTTCAAAGCATGCATCCACAAATAATCAGTCACACATTGAAGATACCAAATTTTTCTTATGGAAACCCAAATGGGAAAAACCATGGTAGGAGTTGATACTCACTAAATTTTTACTCTTCTAGAATATGCCCTATGAGGAGATTACCCTGATAAAGGTTTAGAAAAGCACTATTAGGTGCCACCTAGTTAAGGGATTTTCCTTTAGATCTTCTAGGATCTCTGCCCTATTAGGAGAATCCTTGTTAGAGGACTTTAAAGATTCAATATGAATGCAACCTTTTTAGAGGATTTACAAAAAATATCTATTAGGATCCACCTGGTTAAGGGATTTCACTATTACAATGGTTACACAGTAACATATAAAATGATCTGTGAAATTGCACTACCTATACATGATCAAATCTTATTAAGTTTTGAAACTCTTCTCCACACACTATAATCTTCCCTAGCTTGATCACACTTTATTCCTTCACTTTCTTTGTCACCAAAACATTCTACAATTCTTGATAAACAAATAACCTCTTGTTCATCTTTCTAATATATATATTTTCTTCCACCAACAAAAAATAAACCCTAGATCTAAGACAGGAAAGATCCAGATCACATTAGGTAAGATACAATGTATCTAACATATCATAAACCATTTTTCTATGACTGTGTCATCTTCCATATGGATTTCAGCATTGAAATTAAACCATCTTCAAAAACTTGTTTGACCAAATGAAACTTCTTGAAGAATCCACCTCAAATGCATACCTTAGGAAATGAGGTGTCAAATACTTTCCATAAATCATAGAACTGCCTTACTAATTTATTAAAAACATCACTGATCCCATTGCCACTTCAAGTTTATTTACCGATTCACAAATATTCATTACCTATTCAAGAGCTCTATCTTGTTTACTTGTTCATTCTATTAATACTTCTTCCAGTCCATTAAACCATCTTCACCGGTCACTAATACGAGTCACAATCCTCAATATAGTATCTAGTCATTTTATTAATCATATCCTATGACCACTCCATCAAATACTTTACCGATTTGAGATCACATTCAAATCACTTACTATATGTCACCGACTATTTTAGCAGTTACCGAGTTTGATTTTATTCAAGCATGACCAACTCAAACTTAGTATCACAACACATAACATATTCTTCCATTGGAATATAAACTTTAGAAACATAATGCAACTAAATTTACTCACACAATATCTGGTAACATAATGAAAACACTAAGTCAATAATTGACATCAATGACAACATAATAACTGATTCATTTATTGATGAAGGGTGCTCCCCTTAATACCACAAAAATATGACAGAAATAGAGAAACCACAACAATATGCAAGAACAGAAAATTGGCTTCTTATTATCTCCACAAATGTGGAATTACAAACTTTCAGAATTACAATATGCAAAGCCACATGGGCATTCCCTTACAATATTTTGTAGGACAAAGCCTCGAATTATTTCCCAGATCTACTACCCAGAACTATTCTCAACTGCCTAAGACAATAATACAGCCTTCCTTATATAGGCAATTTTCCACCGCCTGGGAAGGTTCCAAAATTTTAGCCAATAAGGCCAACCAAACTTAGAATTATTTTATTTTACATTTTATTACATCATAGTCAGCTCAAGATAACCTTTGAAACTTGAACATAAATTTTGAAGAAAATTATTTTCTGCCATTTCAGGTGGCCCAACTTTCGAAGACCATAAGTCATCACCAGTTGACCCGATTGGCTATTATAACCCCATTTCAGAAACGCCACGAAGCACTCTACAGGCTTGACCCATGCAAGCACTCATCACCCAAATTTTTGACCTCCTCTGGGGCCTCTAAAGCCTTCAAAACTAAATTCAAAGTTTCTGTACCTTGCTGCCAATACCGAAAATCTTCAATATCTTCCAATATACACTTGATCTGGCAATGAAACTTTACTGGCAGACTTATATGACCAAAATGAACCTCCAAGAAAGAAATCAGATCATTCTGAGCACATACAAAAATTACCAAAAATAGTAACTTTCCATAAATAGTAGCTCTGCACAAAATAGCCCTTATTGAATATAAAAACAAAAATATTTTTTTTTTGGGTGATGCAAGATTGCTCTTACACCTAGGATGCTCCTGCATTAGACACTCAGGGTAATTTGAGAAGTGACCCTGTCACGACTCAGGTGTGCAGAGGAAAACTAAGATGGCTAACCTCCTCCTTTGTCAACCATGATGAATCTTCAATAGGTCATCCTTTCCACTTGACCAGATATTCTTCATATGTCCTATTCCTTGTGCTTCTACCAACACGACTGTCCAGTATATCTTTGATCTCCTTAGTGTCTGAACTAGTTGCTAGAATACTCCACTGTGCTGCTATGATCTCATCTTCAACACCTCCTTCATGATACTCTGTCAGATCTGAAATGTTAAACACTGGTGAAATATTTAGCTCAGTAGGTAATTCTACCTCATATGCGTTTCCTGAATCATGTTTCTTCAGTATCCTACATGGTCCAAGCTTCTTCATTTTCAGCTTGTTATATGTACCAACTGGAAACTGCTACTTCCGCAAATGAACCATGACTTCATCACCAACCTGAAATTCCTTATGCCTCTTTTTCTCATCTGCCTTAGCCTTATACTGTGCATTCATCTGGTTAATATGCTTCCTCACCTCCTCATGGATGTTCTTCAAGTGTTCTACAAAATCCTCAGCTTCAGCACTACTTATTTCTCCTTTATCTATCTTTCTCAATTCAGATGCATTTCTTGGACTACTTCCATATACAATCTAGAATGGTGATTTACCAGTGCTTCTATTGACAAAATTATTGTATGCAAATTCTGCTTGTGGTAAAATCAAATCCCATCCTGTTGGCTTATCTCCAACCAAACATCTCAGCAAATTTCCCAAACTCCTATTCACCACCTCTGTCTATCCATCAGTCTGTGGATGATGTGATGAACTAAACTTCAAATCTATCTTCAACTTCTTCCACAATGTCTGCCAGAAATATCCAACAAACTTAGTATCTCGATCTGACACTATGGTCTTTGGCAAACCATGTAGTCTCACCACTTCTCTGAAAAACAATTCTGCTACATGAACAACATCATTAGTCTTCTTACAGGGAATGAAATGTGCCATCTTTGAAAATCTGTCAACCACCACAAAAATTGAATCATGTCCCCGCTGAGTCCTCGGTAAACCAAGAACAAAGTCCATGCTGATATCCTCCCAAGGCTTCTTTGGTACGGGTAATGGCTGATACAACCTTGTATTCTTCTTCACTCCTTTCACCATCTGACATACTCTGCAACTCTGTACAAACTTCTTCACATCTTGCTGCAACTATGGCCAATAATAATTCTCACTAACCAAAGAAAGGGTTTTGTCACGACCAAAATGTCCAGCCAATCCTCCGCTATGCTTCTCCTTGATGAGATTCTCCCTCATAGAACTTCATGGAATGTACAACTGACTCCCTTTGAATAGCATATCATCTTGGATGATGAAATCTAGCCATTTCATCCTGTCTAAAGTAACAGGTTCTGTACAAGCTTTCCAAGCTTCACCAAAATTAGGATCCTCTGGATACAAATTCTTGAGTTCCTTGAACCCAACCACTTCAATCTGCATTCCTGTCAGCAATAGCTACCTTCTGCTAAGAGCATCTACAACCCTATTAGACTTTCCACTCTTGTGTTTCAAAATAAATGTATAACTCTGCAAAAACTCAACCCATTTAAAATGTCTTTGATTCAATTTTCCTTGACTATTTAAATATTGCAAAGCTTGATGATCAGTATACAAAACAAACTCCTTAGGAAGTAGATAATGTCTCCACTTCTTTAATGCCTGAACTATAGCATAAAATTTCTGATCATAAACAAAATATTTCCTCTTGGCATCATTTAACTTCTCACTGAAATAATCAACAGGTTTACCTTCTTGGCTCATAACAGCTCCTATTGCAGTACCACTAGCATCACAATCTACTTGAAACACCTTGTTGAAATCTGGAAGTGCTAAAACAGGTTGTTCTGTAACTTTTTGTTTCAACAATTGAAAACTCTTTTCTACCCCATTAGTCCACTTAAACTCTTTTCTATCCCCTCTCATTGTTTCAGTCAAGGGTCCACAAATACTGCTAAAATTTCTAACAAACTTTCTATAAAAGCTAGCCAAATCATGAAAAGATCTTACCTCGGTAGCACTCCTTGGAGTAGGCCATTCAAGGATAGCCTATACCTTCTCTGGGTCCATTTTTAGACCTTCTGCTGAAACTAAAAATCCCAAATACACTAACTCTTTCTTCACAAAACCGCACTTCTTCAAATTAATCAACAATTTCTCTTCTCTCAGCTTCTCAAATACCATATGAATATGCATCATATGCTCCTCCAATGTCTTACTAAAGATTAGAATATCATCTAGGTAAACAATGACAAACTTACCCAGAAATTCTTTCAGAACCTCGTTCATGAGCCGCATGAAAGTGCTCAGTGCATTGGTTAGCCCGAAAGGCATGACTAACCACTCATATAGTCCTTCCTTTGTCTTGAAGGTAGTCTTCCATTCATCTCCTTCTTTGATCCGAATCTGATGATATCCACTCTTCAGATCTATCTTTGAAAAATACACAGCTCCACTCAAACAGTCCATAATATCATCCATTCGTGGCAATGGAAACATGTACTTGATTGTGATCTTGTTTATTGCCCTAGAATCTGTACACATCCTCCATTCTCCATTCTTCTTTGGTGCTAATACCGCTGGTACAGCACAGGGACTCAGACTCTCACGGATCAATCCTTTCTATAACAACTCATGTACTTGTCTGTTCAACTCCTCACTTTCTGCAGGTGTCATTCTATGTGCTGCCTTGTTTGGCAAACTCGCTCCTGGGATCAAGTCCATCTGATGACTGATCTTCCTGACTGGTGGTAATCCATCAGGCACGTTATCAGATACAATATCCTGAAACTCATTCAACAAATCTGCAACTTCTACAGGAACATCTTCTACTTCCTCTTTACTAGCTTTTGGAATTAAAGCAAAACATACATGGTCATGCCTCATACCATCTAGAAAATTTCTTCCATCAACAAAAGTTATCCTTGCATTACCACATACCTTTTCTTCAGTCTCCTTCAATGGTTTTAGCTAATGTCACACTCCATCTTTTGTCAGGGAATAGGTATTCGTACGACCATCATGTACAACACATCTATCAAATTGCCATGGTCTACCCAACAACATATGACATGCATCCATAAATATGATATCACACAATACCTCATCTTGGTATCCACCAATCTTAAACTTCACCAGGCATTGCTCATTGACCATGACCTTATGGTCATCCTGTACCCAGGCAATCCGATATGGATGTGGGTGTTTCTATCTCTTGAGCTTCAACTTTGTCACCATCTCTTCTGAAACCAAATTGTCAGTGCTTCCACTATCAATAATCACATCACAATATTTACCTTCACACTTGCACCTAGTGTGAAATAGGCTCCTCCTTTACTCAGGTTCATTCTCACCACTCAACAGGACTCTTCTGTTAATCAACATTTCTCCTCTTTTAGCATCTTCAAAATTTGATGATCTGACATCTTCATCTACATGTGCTACTCTGGCCTGGCCTTCATTTCTCCTGTCTGTTCTGCCTTGGTGCTAAGGACATTCAAATGCCCTATAACCTTCTTCTCCATAGTGAAAACATGTTCCACAGAAGCCACCTCTTCCAGATCCTTGTCCTCTTCCTCTTCCTCTCTGATCTCAATTATTCTGATCCTGGAAGCGATTGAAATTATTTCCTCGCTGATTTTGACTGCTACTAGCCTCATCCTTCTTTTTCAAATCTTCATTTCAGCCACCATATGACCATCCACCAGATCGTCCACCGCGACCTCTTCCATTTTGTCTGCTCTCAAACTTCTTGTTCAGCTTTTCCTCTACTTTTAGGGCAAACTAGTATGCCTCTTCAATATTGTTCATTCGAACCAGATTCAGTTCCTCCTAAATGCTTGGCCTTAGCCCATTAAGGTATCGGGCAACTTTCTCCTTATCAGCTTCTGCATGGCCTGTTCT
>BSBK01010893.1:0-208574 GCA_027943335.1 Chamaecyparis obtusa
GGGTTTCTATAGGAAAACTCATATCCTTATTATCCTTAGTTTGGTAGTAAGGAGTATTATCCCTTATTTTTTGGAGAGAAATCATCTAGGAAATGTCTAACATCTGGATCATGAATATGGTTTTGGATTTTTTGGTAAGAATCACTAGCATTATCTTTTGCAGGATCACTAGGAGCTAGATTTTGAGAGATAAGACTAGGGAGATTAGCATTAGGTTCATTAACAAAGGCCTTATGTTATTATGTATTTCATGCATTTAGTTACAATGTGAAGAAGAAACACAACTGAAACCATTGATAAATTTTTGAAATATGCTTACAATGAAGAGATATATGAGTTATTCTTATTATGGCACATGCAAGAATACCATAAAGGAATAAAAATACAATGAAATGTAAAAATCTTTGATTCACTCCATGTGTTTGATAAAGCAGGTAAGAAGAAAGGAAATACCATAAGTAATTTCACACCAATTCAATTTAGAGATTTTCATGTTAACTAACACCGCAATTAGATCTCAAAATAGGAATGTGGTAAATACAAAAGCAATCTAACACCAAAAATCATAATGGAAATGTTATAAGTCGGGATCACCAAAATGTAATGATGAACCTATATATCTAGATGCATACAATGTAATCAAGTTATGAATGCAGACAAGAGATCTAGATACCAAATCAGAATACTGGATGTAATGTGTCGGGTTCACCAAAATGTAATGTGGGAAATTATGAACAATGCTAAGAGTAGATTACTCACCAAGATCCTACATACATTGGAAGGAAAAACACTCTAAAAAAGTGAATACGATTAGCACAAACAAAGAGTAAGGGTGAAAATTTGTGATCTATATGTAATGTAGGTTTTTGGATTCTTAAGTATAAGGGGAATGTAAAATGATACAAAAGTAAGTGCAAGAGAAAAATACCGAAGGATGATGAACTTGCCATGAAAATAAGAAGAGGAAGATTAAATTTCAGATTCAATTTGATTGTCGTAGAACTGTCAAAATCAGAAAAGATTCTGAATCTGGAACTCTGATTGTGAAAATCTTAGACACAAAGGACTATGTCATAAAATTTGACCTAGTCCAGGATATTTTCAGAAAAGTCTACCTAGTCCTTTCTACTCTGAATATGGTGAAACTTGTAGAGGACCTGTAACTGTGACTGATATTCCTAAATTTGGACTCCAAAAATCATGAAACCTACTCTTACACACATAAAAGAAGGGGAATAAGGTTGTAGGAAGGGGTTTGCCTCAGTCAAATTCTTGTTTAGGAATCAACCTTGAAATGAAATTGTAAGAAGATCATACAGTAGATGTTGTAATTCACCACAATGTTAGACTGATTTATAAAGAGAAAAAGAAGACTTCATGGATGAATGTAGATATCCTCCTTGATGTCAAACTCATTTTCTTGGCCTCAAATGGGGAAATAAGCTAGATCTATAGAAGGAAATATCTTGCATGCATGAAAAACTTGAAATGCTTGATAATGGATGCCTTCAAATGGATGCTTGCTTGCACTTGAATCTCTTGAATACATGATATTTGCACAATAATGGATAGCATGTAATGGATTTATTTTATAAGTTATGGATATCAAAAGTGAGAGCAAGAGGTCTCCTTTTATGCACATTTTAGGACTTAGATCTCACAGTTGACCTCAATAAAAAGGTCTAGAAGAAAACTTCTTCATTAGGCCTTGAACCACTAAATCACATTTCCTAGGGCTAGGCCAACTTAGTTGACCTAGTCCCAATAGGCTAAATTTTGTCCAAGATTTAGGGGAGTGTGCCAAAAAGAGGCATTGAAAATCTTAGTCTTCCAGGTGTAAGATATAAAAATATATCTAGATATATTTTTATATCTATGTGTGTGTGTAGAATATGTGTGGGTGTGTTTGATGGAAAATGTTATAGACATATAAAGCTTAATAAAACATAAATACTTATTTGACAAGTGGCGGATTTAGAAATCACTTATTTCTAATGTCTTTACTCAGTTTCAAGAAATTCTACAACCATATATGGCCTGGAAACACAAGAATAGAGAAAACCCATAAACCTTCTTCTTTTCTGAGAAAGGTCAACCTTGACCCAACACAAGGGTAAGATCTTACCCCGAGGCACATTTTACCCTTTATGTCGACCTTGACCTGCATTGTTCCGACGGAGATTCTGTTCGCGTATCCCAAAAGTTTGTCGAAAAGGGTACTCAGATCTAATCTGTGATTAACTATTCCACACCTGTTCCTACAAAAAAAATGGTTTTGTTGTTTGGATGAGGGGTTTGCTGATGCAGGGGCATCCAAGGTTAAGGCGGGGGCATTCTTGTCCTCAGTGAAACTGCATGGGGTGTTTATATTTTGGTCGGTGTTACTCGGTTGCAGCCTGATCGATGACCTCGGTCATTGAAGGAAGCTCGGTCACTGAAGGAACTCAGTATTCTATGGTGCTTGATGAAAGTGTTACTCGGTCATGCCTGCGGTGCTCGGTGATGCCTGGCATGCTCGGTTAATTCACTGTTGCTCGGTAATTCTGGTTTACCAACTGGAGTTCTATGTGATTTGTTGGGCTCAACTTCGGTGAATTTATTGTTGGTAGCTATTGTTATAGGCTGACATGTTGAATTAAATGTTTTTATACAATTTGTAAGCCAACTTGTATGGCATTTAATTATTTTTTGGGGGGAGTTAATGGTTTCATCTAGCCGACTTGTGGCTGATGACTAGTATTTATAGGATGTTTGGGTAGATGTTTGAAGGAGGTGGTAGATTCGGATGACTTGATGACTTAGCAGATCTAGGATATCAGATGCGAAGCTTGAAAGCTGAAGTTGCCAAAGTTGTGGAAAAGATCTTGCATGATCTTGCAGATTAGATTGTTATCTGATAGTTGCTTGTAGCAGAGCTAGGGGTTTGCATACTTGGGAACAAGGAGATTGCTTGGAGGCTTGCGAGCTCAATTTTAGATCTACCTTAGGGTTTCCATTAGCTTTTGATTGTCTTCAGAATTGAACTAGCTGAGATTGTATTGGATATGTCTGTAGATCTTGCAAAATTGTTTCTATTTGTAATTGCCCCTAACCCAGAAGGCCTTACAATCGGGCATGTTAATGAAAATTGCTTGAAACAATTATTGTGTTGAGTATTCCGCTGTGTAATTCTATTGGCTACAAGGTTTGGACTGTCCTTCATTGGATCCACAATCCTTGACTACATCAGGTGGTATCAAAGCGAAGTTTTGTTCCTGTTGGAGCAGAGTTGATCTTGTGGAGTGAAGGTTAACCTAGAAAGGCTGATCTTGCGAAGTTGATCTTGTTGGTGAAAGATCGTATGATCATGTTCACATATCTGTGGCACTGAACTTGTGAAATTGTGCCCTAGTGTTTACAAGTTTGCAGGTTGCGATCTGACTTGTTTACAACTTGGAAATTGTCACAAGGTGGTCAGTGAGGGTTTTTTGCAAAGGGTTTATTTTGCATATCTTTAAGGATGCTCTGAGAAGATTGGACCCCTAGAGTTATTTCTGATCTTTGTGATACTATTGAATCTCAGATCACAAAGAAAGTCAAAATCAGATTTCAGATCTGAGATGAATTAATGAAGAATGACATGGTCGCTGAGATCGTGAGAGTTGTTACTAAGGATGGCTATGAAGAAGCTGCTAAAGAATTTGAACCTACTGGATCTAGTGGTGATGACCAGAGGGATAGATCTGGTGAAGACAAAACTGCTCAGTTACCTAGATCTGCTACTTGGTTTAGTAATTACCAAATGGAAGTTTCTACTTTCTCTGGTACTTTGAAGCCTGACAATCTGATTGATTGGATTGGTGAACTTGAAGATTTCTTTGAGCTGGAAGAAATTGAAGATCCTCTTTGGGTGAGATTAGTACAGACAAAGTTGAAAGGAAATGCTACTCTTTGGTGGAAGGAACTATAGAGAGATAGAGAAGATGAAGTTGAAACAAAGATCAATCGGTGGAGGTTGATGGTAACAAAATTGAAAGCTAAGTTCATACCTACTGACTATGAGCTTGACTTGTTTAAGAAGTTGCAAAATTTGAAACAAAAGGATTTATTTGTTGAAGATTATACTGAGGAGTTCTACAAACTTACTATTCATTCTAGACACTGGGAGATTGGTAAGGAAAAGGTACCTTGGTATGTGAATGGTTTGAGATTCAATATTCAAGATGAGCTTTGTATGTTGAAGATTGATTCTATTGAAGATGCTTATCAGTATGCTCTAAAGGTAGAAGATAAGTTGAAGAGGAAACAACCTGCTAACTCCCAAGGGAATGAGAAGATTGATCACTCGGTGAAGGATAAACTGACTGATGCAGAAGATGAACAGAAACCTGTGGAGCCAAATAAGAAGACAGGTAGAGTTATCTTTAAAGGTACTTGCTATAACTGTGGAGAGGAAGGACACCATTCGTTTGAGTGTACACGGAAGAAGGTTGACTGACGAACTGCTGTGGTAAATGAGAACATTCAGAATGAACCTGAATTTGAGAACTTGTTGCTTCGGTGAACATTGCTCAGTACAAAGGATGAACTTGTTTAGAGCCCAATGCAAGACTGAAGGTAAACTTTGTGATGTTATTGTTGATAGTGGTAGTACTGATAACCTTTTTGTTGAGGACCTGGTTCAGAGACTTGGGTTGAATAGAATAAAGCATCCTTGTCCTTATAGGATTTTTTGGTTACAAGATGTTCATGCTTTGGACGTAAGAGAACAATGCTTCATTGATGTTTAGATTGGCTAGTATAAGGATCTTGTGCTTTGTTACATTGTGAAGATGAATAGTTGTGATATATTGCTCGGTAGACCTTGGTAATATGATTGCAGAGCTATTTATGACTGTGTAAGAAATGTGTTCACTGTTGAAAAGGATGACATGAAGTTTTCACTAATGCCTCTAATGGATACAATGCTCAGTAAGAGAAGCCTGAGTATTGGTTCCTGAGTTGAGATTGTGGATCGAGAGAAAATGAATGATCAGTATGGAGAACCAATCTGTATGTTGTCAATAAAAGACTTGAAGAGATAGAGGAAACTGAAGTGGAAGAATCTGCAAGCAGAAAAGGCGGAGGACTTATATGTAAAGAACCAGTTCAAGATTTACGTGTTGAATCCTGGAAGATGGTCTTCTCACATATGAACATCTTTTGGAACCTAGGGTGTCTGATGCAGGGGCATCCAAGGTTAAGGCAGGGGCATTCTTGTCCTCGGTGAAACTACATGGGGTGTTTGTATTTTGGCTGGTGTTACTTGATTGTAGCCTTGACCGATGACCTCAGTCATTGAAGGAAGTTCGGTCACTGAAGGAACTAGGTAGTCTCTAGTAGTCAGTGAAAGTGTTACTCAATCATGCCTACAATGCTCAGTCAACATTGGTGCTCGACGATGCCTAGCATGCTTGGTTAATTCACTGTTGCTCAGTAGTTCTAGTTTACCAAATGGAGTTCTATGTGATTTATTGGGCTAACTTGGTGAATTTATTGTTGGTAGCTATTGTTATAGGTGGACATGATGAATTAAATGTTTGTATACAATTTGTAAGCTAACTTGTATGGCATTTAATTATTTGTTTTGGAGAGTTAATGGTTTCATCCAGCCGACATGTGGCTGATGACTAGTATTTATAGGATGTTTGGGTAGATGTTTGAAGGAGGTGGTAGATCTAGATGACTTGACAACTTAGCAGATCTAGGATATCAGATGCAAAGCTTGAAAGATGAAGTTGGTGAAGTTGTGGAAAAGATCTTGCATGATCTTGCAGATCAAATTGTTATCTGATAGTTGTTTGTAGCAGAGCTAGGGGTTTGCATACTTGGGAACAAGGAGATTGCTTGGAGGCTTGCAAGCTCAAGTTTATATCTGCCTTAGGGTTTCCATCAGCTTTTGATTGTCTTTAGAACTAAACTAGCTAAGAATGTATTGGATCTATTTGTAGATCTTGCAAAATTGTTTCTATTTGTAATTGGCCCTAACCCGGAAGGCCTTACAGCCAGACATGTTAATGCAAATTGCTTGAAACAATTGTTGTGTTATCTATTGTGTTGAGTATTCTACTATGTAATTCTGTTGGCTGCAAGGTTTGGACTATCCTTCATTGGATCCGCCATCCTTGACTGTATCATTTGCCTTAGTCAAACCCCAGTTTGGAATCAACCTTAAAAATGGAATTTAAATAGAGAATGCTAACAAGTAGTAGAAGTAGATCTAACAATGAAGCTATGATATTCAATAGATATGAAATTATATTTGGAATGTAAACAAGTATGCTGATATGAAATCTTGGACTCAACACTAACAAATGTAAATCGAAACCTCCATGATTGAATGCTTGGAATCCACCTTGAAGGGAGAATGAATAGATCTTGAAGATGAACAAAGGATCTTGAAGGAAGATCACACCACCATGATCGATAGATCTAGGGTTTGAATGATGAATCTTGAATGCTTGAACCAAATCCCTCCAAAGGCTTGAATGCTTGAATCCTTGATCTTCAATGGAGAACTTGAATTCTTAAATGTAGATGATGGCTTGAAAGATGGAGTGTTTGATCTTGCTTGAGTTGGAATTGAAAGATTGCACACTTGATTGATGATTGAAATGAGAGGAGAAGGCTTCCTTTTATACAATTCTAGGGCACAAACTTCTAGAGAGGCCTACATAGGAGAATTACATTACCATTTAAACCTTTACCCCTAGACATAGACCTAAATTAAATATAATTTAAGATTTTACCATTCTGAAGCTCGAAACAGCTGACCCGGAAGCGGGAAATAAAACTTTTTGAAACCTGACATCCGAAAACTTCTGGATTTTGAAATCTGGACCCAGGGTCAGGGTCAACGTCGACCTTGACCCTGATGTCAAGAATCTCAGGGTTTCAGGTCACGATGCTAGAAATAGGTTGGAAAGAGGTGGAAAGAGGGATAGAACAGGGGGAAAAACAAGATCCAAGCCAAAGATCCCATCAAAGCATCTGACATGACCCCAAACCACCTACTCAGAGGGCTAAACTAGTCCTAAATGGAAGTGCTTCCATTTTATGATGATACACCAAGAAATCAAGGAAGTCTCAAAATCTAAAATTGAATGCATAGGACCCAGGTGGAAAATAAAAAATGTGAATAGATGGAAGATGGGAAATCATGCATATAAATTAGAGCCAACCTCAAGTTTGACCTATATGTTGGAAATTGCAATTGAAGCAATTGTTGTATTATCATTGATGTCAAACCTTAACTAGTAAGATAGTTGCTATCTAAGAAGGTACTATATCTATTGATTGATGAGAAGGATTAGGGCAAGGGTGATAACAATAGAACCTAGAGAAAGGTTGAGTTATTTGATACTTCAATGAGTACTTGATTATGTGGCACAATGATAAGATAATGTATTGTTTATCTAAGTAAGAAGCAAGACTGAACAAGTAGGCTTAACTAAGAAAAAGTGAAGAAATATAGTTTAAGCCTAGTGATGTTAGTGTCAACCGAGAGCTAGTATATGCTGAGGAAATTCAGCGTTGACCGAACATTAGTTTATATGTTGAGTGACAACATTAGCTGAGGAAGACAATTTGAAGAGATGACTGAGTTACACAATGATGACTGAGGAGTTGAACACAATATTGACCGAGCGTCAATAATTTACATTTGAGGAAGAATCCAGATTCCTAGCCAACATTGTTGAATTCTTGGATTATGTAAATCGTGTTAACTTTATTAATAGAGTGTATGGAGCATTTAATGCATACTAAACCATTTTATTGTGATTTCAATAAAGAGATTGAAGATGTTTCTAGAAGGATGGATGAAGAACATGAATGTTGGAAGGATTCAATGAATCCGACCTAAACCTAAGATCTACGAAGGAGATTAAGTGGCAAAAGATGGATCTACCTATTGAAGAGGTATAAAGAAAACCTAAGTTTGAGATTAATAGAGGATGCTAGAGTTGTTGATTTTATTGACTGATAAGTCTAAGCAGAAAGGTTGAAGGTGAAGGAGTTAATCAGAGTTGTAATTACTTAATGGGATTTCTAAACAGATCAGTGGTGGAGATGGAAATGGTACTCAGTTAGTAAGCCATCATATATGTGCAAATTGGATCTATTATTTGCAAAGTGAGTTGTATGTTTTTTAGATCAAATACCACTGCTACTTTCTAACCATTGTATCAGTCAAAATCCTTTAATCTAGGTTGACCTAACAGTCATTGTATAGATCCTTTAATCAAGGTTGCATTCTAATAGAATGTACTTAAGTCCTCTAACAAGGTGCACTTAAGTCCTTTGATAGGGTTGCATTCTAATAGAATGTACTTAAGTCCTTTGATAGGGCTGGCTTTTCATAGAGCTCACTTCAGAAGAGTGAAAATATCAGTAACATGTTACAAAGTGGTTTTTCCCAAATTGGGTTTCCACTATAAATCCTGGTGTCATACTTGTGTGAATGTTTTGGTGTGAACATTTCTGTGTGTTGCAAGTTAAATACTTTTGGATAGTGGACTGCATTGTTATATGTTTTGGTATACATTCTGTAATGACCGAGTAGTGTTGGTGATTAGATCTGAGATTGTTGAAGTGTTTAAAAGTTTGATTGATACATATGGACCTGAGAACAAATGATTCACCACCCCCTCTCTTTTGTTCTAAATCATATTAACAATTGGTATCAAAGTTGTTGGTGCTTACACAGAACAAGTTTAAAGGCACTTCAAGATAATGATCAAGATGTATGAAAAGGAGGTATTGAAGTTGAATAAGGAGAACTTCCCTACATGGTAGAGTCTGATGAAACTGCATCTAGCTGGTATTGGTGACTCAACAAAATATTATGTTGAACATGACTATGTTACACCTGCTACACCTTTGACTATCGAGGAGATGAGAGCTAAACATGAACACAACCAAGAAATGTTGGAGATTGCATCAGCCTTAAGCTATCCTAAATTTGAAGACATTAAAGATTGCACAAATGCAAAGCAAACATGGGACACTCTTGCAAATATCTATGGTGGTGATGAAAATGTACTAAGGGGTAGAATCAAGGAGGTAGTAAATACTATTAGAGGAGCTAATTAAACTATTGATGATGAGACTATTATTGAAAATGTATTGAGAACTTTGCTTCCTATATATGTCATCAAAATTTCAGCAATTCAAGAATCTAGATGTAACCCTGGTAATGTTCTAACTTTGGAAAGTCTTATTGGTAAGCTTACTACTTTTGAGCTTTCTAACTATGATAACTACACTGTTGCTAATGTTGAATCTGCATTCAAGTCACATATGGTTTTGTGTAAGTCTAAGAGGGAAAAAGAAAAAATTATAAGTGATAGTGAAAGTGACAGTGACACATCTGATGAGGAACTAGAGGATTTTGAAGCTCTTATGGCCAGAAGATTGAAAAGAGGAAAAGGTGAATATAAAGGTAAACTTCCTATCATATGTTTTTCATGTAATAAAGTTGGCCATATAGTTGCAAGATGTCCTGACAGGAATGACAAGGATGAGGAAAGTGAAATAAAGTACAAGGATAAGAGAGAAAATAGAGGTTACCGAAGGTACAAGAACTACAAGGATAAAGGTAAGAAATCTTGTTATTTTGTTGAAGAAGAAACTGACACTGATAGTGATGATTTTGAAATTGAAGTAGTTTATGTTGCTATGAAAGATGAGTCTGATGAAGATGAGAAAACTACACTTATTTATTATGTGAGAAAAGGTGATAAATGGATTATTGATAGTGGTTTCTCACATCACATGACTGGTGACAAAAGTAAATTTGATACCCTAGATCATTACAAAGGTAGAAGTGTTAAGTTTGGTAATGATGCACCATGTCCTGTAAAGGGTAAAGGATTAATTAAGCTAACTAATAAGATCACTTGTGAAAATGCTTATTGGGTTGAAGGTATTAACAATAATTTTCTAAGTGTTTCACAGCTTAATATCACTAGTTACCGAGTGGAGTTTCATCATAGAAAGGCTAAAATATTTGATGCCACTGGTGAACTGATTGGAAGTGGAGAAAAAACTAAAGGTAATTTGTTCTATCTAGATCTATTTGAAGAGACATGCTTGATTGCACAATTGGATGATGTATGGTTATGGCATAAGAGGCTATGTCATGTTAACTTTGATAGTATGGTAAATATTAGTAAAAAGAAGAAATTTAGAGGTTTGCCTAGATTGAAGAAACCTGATAATGTGATGTGCAAATAATGTCAGTTGGGTAAAATGACAAAGTGTAGTTTTAAGAGCAAGACTTTTACTTCTGAAAATGTTTTGGATCTAGTTCATAGTGACCTTTGTGGACCTATGGGTGTACAAAGCTATTATGGTGCTAAATACTTTATTCTATTTTTTGATGATTACACTAGGATGATGACTGTAATGTTTTTAAAAGAAAAATCTAATGCATTTCAGTTGTTTAAGTGATATTTAGCTAAGGTTGAAAAGGAGACAGGTAGAAACCTGAAATGTCTGAGATCTGATTGAGGTGGATAGTTTATATCAAATGAGTTCAATCTATTCTACAATGTTAGAGGAATCAAGAGACAGATGTCTACACCTAGAACACCTCCATAGAATGGTATATTAGAAGAAGAAGTGTACATTGACAAACCTAAAGGATTTGTTGATCCAAATAAGAGAAATGTGGTTTACAAGATGAACAAGGCACTGTATGGATTGAAGCAAGCCCCCAGAGCATGGTATGAGAGGCTGCACAATTACTTGATATAGCTTAGATTTTCAAGGACAAATGACAACAATAATCTGTACATGAAAGATGAAGAAGGTAAAGGGATTTTGTTGGCTAAAATTTTTGTAGATGATATCATATTTGGAGGACAAGATGCCCTATGTAAGAAATTTTCAAATGAGATGCAAACTGAGTTTGAAATGTATATGTTTGGTGAGATAAAATTCTTTGTTGGCTTGCATGTCTATCAGATGGAAAAAGGTATTTTTATCACATAGTCTAAATATGTCAAAGAGATATTGAAAACCTTTGGTATGGAGGATTCAAGGCTAGTAAGTACTCCCATGGCTACTGGACAGAAACTATCAAAAAATGATGATACTGCTGAAGTGAACCAAACTCTGTATAGATCCATGATTGGAAAGCTGCAATATGTTGTTCACAGCAGACCAGATATTGCTCTAGCAGTTGGGATTGTGAAGAGAATAATGAGATACTTGAAAGGGATAGAAGACTATGGACTATATTACAAGAAGCATGAGAAATTTGAACTAAGATTCTACACTGATGCAAATTGGGCAGGAAATGTTGATGACAGAAAAAGTACTAGTGGTGGAGCTTTCTTTCTTGGACAAAGATTAGTTTCCTGGACAAGCAAGAAAAAAAATTGTATTTCCCAATCTACAGCTGAAGCTGAGTATGTAGCAGCTGTAGTGAACTATTCAAATTTGGAATGGATTAAGAAATTGTTGAAAGGCATGAAAGAGGAGATCATTGAACTAGTTGTCATATACTGCGACAACACAAGTGCTATCAACATATCAAAGAATCCAGTGATGCACACAAAGACCAAACATATTGCTATCAAGTATCATTACTTGAGGGAATTGGTACAAGATAAAGAGGTGAGAATGACATATGTGAATACAAAGGAACAACTAGCAGACATATTCACAAAAGCTTTACCTAAGGATGCTCATGAATATCTTAGAGGTAAATTAGGGGTGCTTCCCCTAACTGAGGCTACCTAGTCAAGCTAGGAGCACTGCATCAAATGTGTTTCACAGAGTATCTAAAAAATTGATGCAAAAAAGGTCACACTTTAGGAGCGGCCTAGAGTTCTGAAAAGAACAACAAAGCCGATAATCAGTCATAAGCAAGATGATAGAGGGAGAAATATTGTTACTGCACTGGCAAGATGAAATCTACATCTGAAAGATGCAAGTTCTAGATATTGCTTTGGCATTATTGTCAAAGAGGGAGAGACTCAAATGAAAACACATAAAAGAGGAAGTAATTTAGTGAATCAGAGGAAAAGATACACAACAAAGATTCAGAGGGAGTAACTATGTAGATGGTCAAGCAAGGTAGGCTAAGTGATTTAGAATCATAATGAAGCTAAGGATATTACAAATGTCTCTGATGCAATGACAAAGTTTTAGATTGGTTGGGAATCATGTGTTATTCATATGGTGTTGCCATCAATGTCAGAGGGAGATTGTTGGAAACTGCAATTGAAGCAATTGTTGTATTGTCATTGATGTCAAACCTTAACTGGTAAGATAGTTGCTATATAAGAAAGTACTATATCTATTGATTGATGAGAATGATTAAAGAAAGGGTGATAACAATAGAACCTAGATAAAGGTTGAGTTATTTGATACTTTAATGAGTACTTGATTATGTGGCACAATGATAAGATAATGTATTGTTTATCTAAGTAAGAATCAAGACTGAACAAATAGGCTTAACCGAGAAAAAGTGAAGAAATCTAGTTTAAGTAGAGTGATGTTAGTGTCGACCGAGAGCTATTATATTTTGAGGAAATTCAGTGTTGACCGAGCATTAGTTTATATGTTGAGTGACAACATTAGCCAAGGAAGACAGTTTGAAGAGATGACCGAGTTATGTAGTGATGACCAAGGAGTTGAACACAGTATTGACCGAGTTTCACTAATTTACATTTGAGGAAGAATTCAGATTCCTAGCTAACATAGTTGAATTATTGGATTATGTAAATCATGTTGACTTTATTAATAGAGTGTATGGAGCATTTAATGCATAGTAAACCATTTTATTGTGATTTCAATAAAGAGATTGAAGATGTTTCTAGAAGGATGGATGAAGAACATGAATGTTGGAAGGATTGGATGAATCCGACCTAAAACTAAGATCTACAGAGGAGATTAAGCAGAAAAAGATGGATCTACCTATTGAAGAGGTATAAAGAAAACCTAAGTTTGAGGTTAATAGAGGATGTTGGAGTTTTTGATGTTATTGACTGATAATTCTAATCATAAAGGCTGAAGGTGAAGGAGTTGATTAGAGTTGTGATTGCTTGAAGGGATTTTCAAGTAGTTCAGTGATGGAGATGGAAATGGTACTCAATCAGTAAGTCATCATATATGTGTGAATTAGATCTGTTATTTGCAAAGTGAGTTGTATGTTTTTTAGATCAAATACTACTGCTACTTTCTAACCATTGTATCAATCAAAATCCTTTAATCAAGGTTGACCTAACAACCATTGTATAAATCCTTTAATCAAGGTTGCATTCTAATGGAATGTACTTAATTCCTCTAACAAGGTGCACTCCTAACAGGGTGGTTGAAATCCTTTAACAGGGTCGCACCTAGCAGTATGTTTGTAAACCTTTGACAGGGTTGGCTTTTCATAGAGCTCACTTCATAAGAGTGAAAATATTAGTAACATGTTACAAAGTGGTTTTTCCCAATTTGAGTTTCCACTATAAATCTTGGTGTCATACTTATGTGAATGTTTTGGTGTGAACATTTCAGTGTGTTGCAAGTTAAATACTGTTGGATAGTGGACTACATTGTTATATGTTTTGGTATACATTTTGTAATGACCGAGTAGTGTTGGTGATTAGATCTGAGATTGTTGAAGTGTTTAAAAGTTTGATTGATACATCTGGACCTGAGAACAACTAATTCACCCCCCCTCTGTTGTTCTAAATCATATTAACACTATATTTGACTTAAGTTATGCATTTGAGTGAAATATGAGGCCCTACCATAAGAAATACACTAAAGTAGGCTCAAAATGGTCCCAAAATGAGCACAAATTAAGTGCTTACTTTTTAGGACAGTACACAAGCTATGATGTAAGATTGCAAGAAATAAGTGTGTATGATTTCAATTGTGATTACGATTGTGATAAGAAATTATTCTCCAAAATTATCCTTAAGAGAAATGAGGAGAAAATTTGTTCTTTTATATAAGCCATCAAAAGAATTAAGGGTTGAGATTAAAAAAAAGGTTAAAAGATGAATGGTTAAAATAAGAGGATAGATGGAAATTAATATGATTAAGAAGTTTATTTAAATGAAGGGATGAGAATGAGTTGTAGGTGAAAGGTAGGTATAGATGTTGACTTTGGTAACACATCTTTGAATTCAATAAACCTTGACATCTTGTGAAAAGAAAATGAAAAGGGTGAATTAATAGATGAGTGACATTTGTCACGTGTCTACAAAATTAGATTATGATCCATGTGAATGATAAGGAGGGCTAAGATTGGAAAGAAAATGACAATGAATTAATTAAATAAAAATATTTATTTGATTAATAGTAGAAAGAGGAGTGGAAAACATATAATTAAATAAATAAATGTTTATTTAATTTTAGGAGAGAAAAGGAAAATAAATTAATTCAATTTAAATAAAAATATATATTTAAATAATAGAGGAAGATGCTAATGAATTGATTAAATAAATTATATATATATATATATATATATATATATATATATATATTAATAAATGAAATATGGTGTACATAAAGAAAATGGTGAAGTAGTGTATGGATAGGTAAATCACTTCTCCATTTCATGAATTGCACATTTCAGAAGGAAGATGCCCCACTAGGTTTAAGAGGAGACTCAAACACTAAGTGGGACAGTAATCCTTCTCTAAAATATGTGATTATGAAAATGGAAATGATGAAATGAAGTAATTTAAATAATTAATTAGGTAATTTATTGAAAAACTATAAATAACAGACTGATACAAACAAACAGTAAGTTGAAATGCACAAAAATAGAAATCGGAAAGAAGATCTGACTCATGGCTGAAATATGGTCTCAAAATGCAAGGGACATGATGCAAATGGTGAAATTTACCTAGGACATGACTGCAATGGTGACTTGTCCTTGGTGTTTTTGCCTTAATTTTTTAGAGATCGTCCAATTGTTCATGATCTTCCCAAAAAAGTTCTGACGGCTCCATAACCTATTCCTGTACACAAAAACATGGAGAAAATATTATCTAAATGGGTTTGCCTTGGTCTAACACTTGTTTAGGAATCGACCTTGAAACGAAAATGAAATTGTATAAATGAACTTATGTAAAAGGAAAATGATTGATTCACCTTGCATATACCCCGACAGACGTTGTAGAAATTATTTATACTGTTACAACTAGCAGTTATTGTTGCACTGAAAGATCAACCTATTAATGCCTAATACAACCACTAGATTTATAGAAGACACAGGAGGTTGTTAAACCATGTCACAAATCTCAAAGGGGGACATTGGTGGTTAGTCCAATAATCCCACCCTCAACATCACATGAGGGGATTCAAAACTATGACCAAGCTTTGATACCACTTGTTATAATTAGTGGTTGTCATCTAACTAAAAGATCGACTTGTTAATGCATGATAAAACCACTAGACTTATAGAAGACACATAAGGTTGTTAAATGATGCATGAATCCCGAAGGGGGACATTGGAAATTATTCCAACACATACCCATGAAGATGCTTGAATGAACTTGAAAACCAAAGAGCTGACCTTGGAATGTGATGTAGAATCAAGGATTTCCTCACAAATGCATAGATCTATGAATGTCACTCCTAGATATTGAATGTAGATATGCTTGATAATCTATTGCAATAAAAGAGAGAGAATGTGGATGGAAGAATGGATCTTCTTGCTTAATTGAGAATTCCTCTACTTGACCATCATGGGAGAAAATTGATTCAATAGGAGAATATTTCCTTTGACTTGAATGATCTTGAAGATTTGGAGACTTGGAGAAAATTGATCTTGGATGCTTGTCTTCAAATCTTGAATCCAATTGCTCAGTTTCTCTTGACTGATTGAAAATGTTGATTTATTGATTGCAAATTTCTTAAGTATAGTTCTTGATAGCAAAATGAGAAGAGATAGGGTTTTTTATACTCAATCCATCTTTTCAGGATTCAAAAATGATCCAAGTTGACCACAAAATGTTTTCTCTCATCAATACCCTAACATCCAGCTCCAAGTAAATTTTGGGCCCCAAACTCCAAGGACATGATTCCATTGGTGACATGTCCTATGAAGAATGGGACATAATTTAAATGGGATGCAAAGATTGGTGAGAAGGTGCAGGAAAAGAGGAATCAACTTTCCAAGATAAATCATAATGGACATTAGATCTTGAAATCACCAAAATGGGGTCTAGTAGGTCCCAATAAAGTATCCAATCATGGGTGCTAACTTTTTAGGATGGTACATTTATCCCCCACTTTAGCAAGAGTATGAGACAAATTCATGCTCACGATAAAGTAGATCAATGCATAAGAACAATATTATTAAGGTCAAGGAGACAAAGAAACATCAATCACCCAAGTGACTTAAGTCCTCATCAAATCTGAAACCAAGATAAAAGAGACATCTCTCTAAGAGAGAAGAAAGAGAAAAAGAGAGAGAGGCATATTCACTAGCCTAGTAAGGTATTACCTTACTATGGATCACACAAAGAGAAAGTGCTACAAAATATGACATTGAAAGTCTAGAAAGTTGTATTACACTAGTCAACCCATCAAAGAGGATCAGTCCTTAAGGAAAGCATTGTCTCTGTTAAGGGAATTGACAAGGGTGATCAAGCCTAAGGAAAGCATTATCTCCAAAGGGAGCAAAGAAGGAAAATCAATCCTTAAGAAAGCGTTATCTCCATTAATGGATCCAATGAAAGGATGAACATAAGGAAAATAATGTTTACTTAGCCATCCATAAGAGAGATTTCATTGAATTATTTTGTATGTGTGTGAAAAATGTGAAATAAGGAGCAGAGTGTATGCCCCCATGTTAAATTGATTACAAACACCTTAATGAGAACAATAGATTTAACAATACATACATGCACCCATAAGAAATATTTCCACTATGAGATGCCCCCAATAGAGAACATGACAAGAGAAATGAACACATGAAAAGGGGTCACAAAGGGATCTACTATCTCAACCATCTACATGATCACCAAGATGATCAATGTCACCATCTCCCAGAGATAGTCAAATAAGAAGAAGAGCACATAAGAGTCACAAAGAAGAGTATTGTTGGGATGTCATCACAGAGACCAAAAAGAGTATGTAACTACTACTTTTCATAATCCCCAATCAAAAAAAACAAAGGAACATTTAAAAATAGTGGCACATGCATGAGATAATGTGTAACAACGTATAAAAAATAAAGATACAAATAGAGGAATGTCATGATCTAAAATTGAGATTTGGTGTAGTAGTGAAGTGTGGTTTGGCACAGTCAGAGAAGAGGTAACATATTGTTGAGATCAGTAATGACTTGATATTATTCTATTAAATAATCTAGAGATCAATTGGATAGTGTGTTCAGTGATCTTTCCATTGAAGCTATTTGGGCAGTGGGTCCTTCAGTCTTCCATAACTCCTAACAGAGTTAGAATCTTTTAGTAGGCATTCAAAATCTCCTAACCAGGATTCATATGTAATGAATGTATTTCATAAGGCTCCTAACTGAGTCCATCCTTTCACAAGGAATATTCATATTAGTGCATCTTTTTTGGGCATCATTCCCACCGGGGTTTACTCTTTGATCAAGAGGTTCCCTAGTCAACATATCTTGTGTCATTATGTTATTGTGTATGAATATCTTTCTATGGTTAGTAATTATATTGCTTACATGGTTAAACTCTGTTGAAGTTGATAAAAGTTATAATTATTAGATAACTGATTCACCCCCCCCCCCCCTCTCAATTATCTTGGTGGACTTTACTTTCTAACAATTGGTATCAGAGCAGCAGGTGCTTGAAAGAAAAGTTTAACCGCTTAAGGAGATCCATGGAAAATTTTAGGAAAGAAAGCCCTAAGTTTGATGGAGTGAATTTTGATAGCTGGAAAGAAAAGATGAAGACAAATCTACTATGTTTAGGACCACATTATTGGTTGAATACAAGAAATGAAGAAGACAGGAATATTGAAGAAGGTATTTCCTTACTTGTGAAGAGAGAACCAGACGGTAAGAAAATCTTTAAATGTTGGACTTATCAAGAATATGGTCATTTTGCATCTAAATGTCCTAAGAGAGTTAAAAAGTATAGAAACAATTTCAAGCCTAGAAGATCTAAGGAATGTTATTATGCTAATGCTGAGGATCTTGAAGCTAGTATAGAGAGAACTTTAAGTGAAAGTGATACTGAGAATAATGATGACATGGGATTTGTAGCAATTAAAGAAGAAAATCCTATAACAAATGTTAAGGAAGAAAAAGCCCTAGTTTATCAAGTTGAAAAGAAAGTTGATTTGATTATAGATAGTGGTTGTTCACATCATATGACTGGAGACATGAAAAATTTCTTGAAGTTTAACAATTATGATGGTGGAGTTGTTAGAGTTGGAAATAATGCACCTTGTTTGATTAAAGGTATAGGATCTATTACTCTTGATGGAAAGACTAATACTGATGATGTTTACTTTGTGGATGGTTTGAAATATAATCTTTTGAGTGTTGGACAATTAGTTGATAAGGGATATCAAGTTTGGTTTACTGAGAAAACTTGTGTGATAAAAGATAAAGATGGAAATCTGATTGGAATTGGATCTAGAACCAAAGGTAATGTATTTCAGTTGAATCCTACTGAGATGACATGTTTGATTACTAAGATATATGATAGTTGGTTATGGCACATAAGATTTTGTCATATAAATTTTGATAACATTGTGAAAATAAGTACTACACTTTCAGTAAGAGATTTGCCTAAAATTATGAAGCCTACTAACATGATTTGCATGGAATGTGTGATGGAAAAATAGAAGAGAAGTTCATTTCCCAGTAAGAAGTTTACATCTGCAGAGAAGTTGGAGATTGTTCATACATATTTGAGTGGTCCTACAAGGACTAGAGGATTCTATGGAGAAAGGTATTTTATGATTCTTTTTGATGATTTTACAAGAATGATGTGGATTGCATTTCTTAAAGAAAAGTCTGAAGCATTTGATAATTTTAAGGTCATTAAGAATAAAGTTGAGAATGAATCTGGAATGAAAATTAAATGTTTGAGATCTAATAGAGGTGGAGAATTTACTTCTAGAGAGTTTAACACCTTTTGTGAAGTGAATGGTATTAAGAGACAATTTTTAGCCCCTAGAACACCGAAACAAAATGGTATTGCAGAAAGGAGAAATAGATCAGTGACTGAAGTAGCAAGAGCTATGTTATTTGAGAATGATTTGGTGAAGATATTTTGGAGAGAAGAAGTGAACACAATAGTGTATACAATGAATAGAGTACAAATCAGAGCAGACACAGACAAGACACCCTATGAATTATGGTTTTGACATGCACCCTCAGTTAAGCATTTTAGAATTTTTGGAAGCAAATGTTATATAAAGAGAGATGATGATATTGGAAAGTTTGATCCTAGAAGTGATGAAGGTATATTTATTACATATTCTTTGAAGAGAAAAGCTTATATATGTTATAATAAGAGAACTAAGACTATTGTTGAGAGCGCAAATGTTAAAGTTGATGAAAATTTTAAAATTCAGGAAAGAATGCTTGATTATGAATCTGATGAAGGAACTCATCCTAAGCCTAACACTAAAATGACTAAATTATTCTATGAGACTGACAGTGACTTGTTGAATGAAAGCCATAATGAAATCATTGAAGAACAGACACCTGAAATGAGATCTAAGACAGTGACCTAATAGGAACTTATCAAGGAATCATCCTATTGAGCAGATTATTGGAAGCATAGACAAAGGAGTTCTAACTCGAAATAAGGTACAAGAACAGTTATGTTTGATTTCTCAAATTGAACCTAAATCTACTAGTGAAGCTTGTGAAGATGAACATTGGATTAAAGCTATGAAAGAAGAACTAGATCAGATTGAAAAGAACAAGACATGGGAATTGGTCCCTAGACCTAAAGATAAGAATGTTATAGGAACTAAATGGGTATTCAGAAACAAGATGAATGAATAGGGAGAAGTAATAAGAAACAAAGCAAGATTGGTATGCAAGGGATACTCACAACAAGAAGGAATTGACTATGAAGAAACTTTTGCACCAGTAGCAAGAATTGAAGTAGTAAGAATGTTTTTGGCCTATGCAAATTTTAAGAAATTCAAAGTATATCAAATGGATGTGAAGTCAACATTTTTGAATGGAGAATTGGAAGAAGAAGTCTATATTGAGTAGCCTGAAGGTTTTCCTTTGACTCAAGAAGGAGACATGGTATGTAAACTAAAGAAAGCCTTATATGGACTAAAGCAAGCACCTAGAACTCGGTATGCAAGATTGGATAAGTATTTGTTGAAATTGGGATTTACAAAAGGAACAACTGATAGCAACCTGTACACAAAAGAAATTGAAAATGGTTTGCTGATTATAGTTATTTTTGTTGATGACATTATTTTTGGAGGAGAAGATGAAGCTAGTGATAAATTTGCTGATGAAATGGAAACTGAATTCAAAATGAGTATGATTGGTGAAATGAAATACTTTTTGGGATTATAGATAACACGGAACAATGATGGTATCTTTGTAAGTCAGAAAAAGTACTTTAATGATTTGTTAAAGAGACTTGGAATGCAGAACTGTAAACCAGTTGGAACACCTATGGTAACTGGACATAAATTATCTAGCACATATGAGACTCCTGCAGTTGAACAGAAGAAGTACAGATCTATGATTGGAGGATTATAGTACTTGACACATACAAGACCTGATATAGCACATTCACTTAGAATTGTAGCAAGATTTCAAGCTGAACCAAGAGAATCACATTATGTAGTAGTAAAGAGGATACTGAGATATTTGAGAGGCACAATTGAGTATGGATTGTGGTATGAAAAATCTAATGATTTTACCCTATGCGCATATACAAATGCTAATTGGGGAGGCAGTGTTGATGATAAAAAGAGCACCAGTGGTGGAGCATTTTTCCTTGGAGGAAGATTGGTTTCTTGGCTAAGCAAGAAATAGAATTGTATTTCATAGAGCATAATAGAAGCAGAATATGTAGCAGCAGCAAACAATTGTAACTAGATAATTTGGATGAAGCAGATGCTGAAGGATATTGGAATAAAGTTTGTTGAACCTATTATTATACATTGTGATAACACTAGCACAATTAGTATGTCTAAGAACCCTGTACTACATTCTAAGACAAAGCATATAGAGATTAAGGATCATGTAGTAAGAGAGAAAGTTGTTGAAAAAGAAGTCAGACTTGAGTACATAAGCACAAAGGAGCAGATATCAGACATATTTACAAAGCCTTTGCCTAAGGATACATTTGAGTATCTAAGAGGTATGCTTGGGGTTATGCCCCAGCCTACTTTTGAGAAGTGATGCAGATTGGTTGCATCCATCCAATGGTATATGAGCCTTATCTTTCTTCTGGATTGGATGTTGGTACTTCCTATATGGGGGAGTATGTGTATCTGAGATGAGTCATGAGGACTCTAGTGAATGTATTTTTTCTGAATAGTGTATTTTAACATTAGAGTTGTTGTTGACATAATGATGAAATTTCTGTCATTGATGTCAATGGGGGAGAAGTGTACATTAAAAAACCATTTGTACCATCTATTGGAGATAACTGAATAGGAAAATGAAGCAAGATTTGATTGATGAAGAAGACTTGAAAGCATTTTCAGAGCAGTAGTGTTGTAGTATTGGATTCATGGAACATTGGATGTTTTTTCATCTATGTTTCCATCAATGCCAATGGGGGAGATTGTTAGGAATGAATGCTAAATATATCCTATGGGAGTATTGGTAGCCATTCTGTAGCAGTTGTTGTTGCATTCATGACTATGATTGTCATTGATGTCAAAACAGTGATCTACTGGAGATTAGCAGAGGAGCAAACAGTGTTTTGATTAGCGCACATGGGATATTATAGATCAAGCTATGTGATGTTGAGGATTTAATCTTGGATATGTTATATGTTTGTGGTTAAGAGAATAGACAATAATTCATTTATTCATGGAAGTTATGAGCATTTTGGTGGAAGCAGTATTCAGGTAGTGTTCCTGAGTTGCAGTTTGTGGAAATCGGATAATATCTCCTAATCGGGATGAAATCTAGTTTTGCACAATTAAAGGGAAGTTGAAGACATGTTGATAGTGATGTGTATGACAATGCAAACTTTGAGGTCTCACAAGTGAAGAATTATTCTAATTGGAAGCCGACAATTTTGTTTAAATTTGATGTAACGTGTGGAAACCTTTTATTTTGTAATTGGATGCTGACTCATTTGTAATTACTTGAGTGTGGTATAAAGGAAGGAATTTTTTTCCTTGTTTTAATATGGAATATTTAATTGGGAAAGTGAATTTGTGAATAGGATATGTGAGGTACAAAGATCTAAAATTGAGATCTGGTGTAGCAGTGAAGTGCGGTTTGGCACTGTCAGAGAATAGGTAACATATTGTTGAGATCAGTAATGACTTGATATTATTCTATTGAATAATCTAGAGATCAGCTGGACAGTGTGTTCAGTGATCTTTCCATTGAAGTTGTTTGGGCAGTGGGTCCTTCAGTCTTCCATAACTCCTAACAGAGTTAGAATCTTTTAGCAGGGATTCAAAATCTCCTAACCGAGATTCATATGTACTGAATGTATTTTATAAGGCTCCTAAATGAGTCCATCCTTTCATAAGGAATATTCATATTAGTCCATCTTTTGTGGGTATCATTCCCACCAGGGTTTACTCTTTAATCAAGAGGTTCCCTAGTCAACATATCTTGTGTCATTATGTTATTGCGTATGAATATCTTTCTATGGTTAGTAATTATATTGCTTACATGGTTAAAATCCATCGAAGTTGATAAAAGTTATAATTATCAGATAGCTAATTCACCCCCCCATCTCAATTTTCTTGGTGGACTTTACTTTCTAACAAAACAACCAAACACAAAGAGTCCACCAGACAAGAGGAGCTATTAAATCATATCGCCCACCACCCATCTCAGTATATAGCATTTAGTTAAGGGGGGAAACATGCAAGAGGAGCAACATCAAGCATAATAGATGGAACAATAGCTAGTTCCAAACAAAGACCAAGATTTATAGAAGGGTCACTTTTCTTTCCACTAGGACTAAGAGATAATTGTTGTGAAAACATAGCTTGTAAATCATGATTAACATTATTAATCTCATACATATCATCAGAGCCAGTAGCATGAATATCATCATTAGTTGCATTAGAAACATCAAAAGTATCATCATCAAGTGTATCTTATTCATCCAAATTTATTGTAATAGAATCCAAGATAAAAATGGAATTATCATGTTTGTTCAATTTTGTCTTTTTTGAATTAACTCCCTCCTTTGGATCAAGCATAGGCTGGTAAAAGAAAATCAAAGCATCAGTAGGTTTTTTAGGTGAAGAGAGGTTTTGGGAAGCATGTTGAAGAGGTATAGCATGACATTCATGGTGGTGACCATGAGCACAATGGTTACACTTGGTTTTTGTAAAGATTTTTCTAGGTTCAAGATCAATTAACAATGGGGCCTTTTCTTCTTTAAGAGGAAGAAAATAAGGAACCTCACTAGGTTGAGAGATACTATCTAATAAAAAATTCTAATATATAGGAGGTAGAACAAAAGCATATATAGGAGCTATAGGTGGTGTAGGGAGAAGTCTAGGACTAGGACAAGGAAATGAAACATCCTTAGGATTTCTAAGCTCATAAATATTTTGGATTTTGGATTAATTTGGTTGAGGCATAGAAGGCCAGAAGAAATCAAGGTCAATAGATAGTCATGATTTCTTCATTATGGGGAAACTTCAAACACTTATGGATATGAGAGGTTGTGGATTTCATGGAGGTAAGCCAAGGAAGACCAAGTTTAACTTGAAATTGAGGAGAATTTGGGATGACAACAAAGGTTACATCTACAGTTTTACCACCAACTTCTATGGGAAATGTAATACAGCCATGGGTAGGATAAAGGAAACTATTGCAAGTTCAGATCATCACATAAAATATGTCATAAAAATAATGTTACCATTGTCTATTGTAAATATTTTCTTTAGTTATCACATATTTCACCATGCAAGTAGGGCCAATAAGGACACCACGAGAATAAAGATCATTAACCTTTGCAACAATGTAAAGAGGACCATCAGTTGCTTTAATTATCTCACTAAGATCAAAGTTAATACAAAGATCAAGTTCAAGTTTAGGTTTAGGTTTAGATATGGATTGATCAATAAGATTGACAACATTTTTGGCTTCAACACATTTATCATCATAGTCAATGAAATGGGTCGAAGAAGGCAAAGATTGGGTACACTTAATGGCATTGGTCAAATGAGATGGAAAAGGGTCAGTATAGATTTGAAAGTTTTTATTAGGAGGTGCTAAATATTTGTTTCCTTGATCAATAAAACCCTCAACATATATAGTATTAGAATCAATAAAGTCTTGAATAAAATATCTCAAACAGAAACACCTTTCAGTATCATGACTAGGTTGACGATGGTATTATCAAAAAGATTTTTTATCAAAGAATTTGGGAAAAGGTTTGTTTGTGTCAATTGGTTTAATAGGAGGAGAATTTTGTTACAATTAGTAGTTTCCATTGCACCAAAATATCGACATGTTAATGCACGATATAACCACTAAACTTATAGAAGACACATGAGGATGTTAAACCATTCCACAAATCCCAAGGGGAGCACTGACCATTTTTCCAACAATCTCCCCCTCAGTGTTACCCGAGGGAATTCAAACCTATGACCATTAAGCTCTGATACCACATGTTATAAGTAGTAGTTTCTGTTGCACCAAAAGATTGACCTATTAATGCCCAATACAACCAATAGACTTATAAAAGTTACAGGAGGCTGTTAAACCATGTCATGAATCCCGAGGGGAGCGCTGACCATTTTTACAATAGAGTTAACACTTCATCATTAATCAAATTCATCATCACATTATGAAAAACACATTCAAAAAGATGAATAAAATTAGGAGGTCTAAAAATAGATAAAAAATGAGCCATGCCTTTGGATGTTATTTCCACTTCCTCATGAACATTGTTGGATAAATTATTGATCTTAATGAAGTTATTTGGTTTCTTAAACTTATTATAGGATAGGGATGCAACATCAATCTTATCAACTAGAGCCATTTGAGTGGTGATCTCAAACTGACTCACTTGAAGCTAATGATTATGAAGTACTACACACAATTGATTAAAAGAAAATAAATCAGGAAGTAAAATATTATTTATAATGTCTTTTTGTAAATTAGAAATGAAAACATGTTTCACATCAATATTAGGCACAAGCTAATAAATTTGAGCATTCAAATGCTTAAATCTACCAAAACCTATCACTTTTTTCTTTAAAACCTTGTTTACAATGCATTAAATTAGTTAAAGAAATCTTAGGACCAATATGGTTTTGAAATTATTGGATGAAAGCATTAGCAAGATTTTGAAAGGAGTCAATAGAATAATGAGGTAAAGAACAATACCATTACAAGACTTTGTCTCAAAATGTTCTAGTAAACAATTTATCCATGAACCTATGATCACGAGAGAAATCACTACACAATGTTTGGAAGTTTTAACATGGGTCAAAGAATCACCTTTACATTTATAAGTCTCTAGGTAAGGAATGTTCATGTATTGCGGAATAAAAAAATAGATAATATATCCAAGGAAAAAGAGCTAGAAATATCACAACTAGGAATGTTAAAATTGGATTGGGTCATGGAAGCAATTTTTTGTTGCAAGACACAATTTGAGCCAAGCTACTAATAGTAGCATTGGTAGAAAGAGTGGTCGGAGATATCCTTGAAGTATTTGGAGCATTTTAAGAAATTGAAGGAACAATAGAGTATGAAAAAGGAACAATATTGTTAGTGGACATTGATGAAGGTAAAAAACACATGAAACACTTGAAGGAATAGTGGGAACAATAGGATTAGGAATGGAAAAATGTGTAGGGTTGAGATTTTGAATGGAAGTGGTGATAATGGGTGGAGCATAGGTAGAAATACTAGGAATGGAGGTAGAAATAGGCATGGGGTCTCAAAACTAGTAGTAGGTGGAATGAATCCTAGGTTTTGGGTACAATCTCCTATAAGACTAACATTGTTATAAATGAGATGAGAGGTAATACACAAGATATTAACACCATATTTATCATTATGAATTATCTTCCTCAAACCCTCTACAATGGATATGATCTTAGGATTAGAGTTTTATTGTCCTAACCATTGCTCAATTTTTCAAAGTCGTTGGAAAGTTTTTGAAATTATATAAGAGGTACTCTTAAGGCCTCACATTTATCATGATATGAGTGGGAATATTTGTTCTCAGTGATAGGATTAATGTCATTAGAAAGAATGTTGGTCTCATCAAGATTCTTAGGAAAAATAGAAGGCTTGGGATCAAAGGAATCCATAAGTCAATGACTTCTCCTAACTGGAATTCCATAAGTAGGATTCAAGGTAATAAAGATCATGCAAAATAGAAAGAAATAAAGATAGATCTAATGAAAATATAGAGTTTGAAAGAGATATGTAATTCAAGTTAAGCAAAATAGTAATTTTTTAATGAAAAGCACATCTAACTATCAAACAGAGAAAGATCTAATGTAAAGATGTATGTAAATTCATATAATGTAGAAAAGATGCAATATAAATAGTGATTAATGCAATGCATACAAATTAGATCTACAAACCATATCAGAATTGGAAATGTTATGAGTTGGGTTCACAAAAAATGTACATAAAGAAAAATGGTGAAGTACTGTATAGATGGGTAAATCACTTCTCTATTTCATGAATTGCACATTTCAGAAGGAAGATGCCACACTAGGTTCAAAAGGAGAGGCAAACATTAAGTGGGATAGTGATACTTCTCTAAAATATTTTGATTATGAAAATGGAAATGATGAAATGAAGTAATTTAAATTATTAGTTAGGTAAGCTGTTGAAAAACTATAAATAAAAGATTGATATAGATAGATAGTGAGTTGAAATGCATAGAAACATAAACCAAAAAGAAAATAGAACTTGTGGTTGAAATATAGGGTACATGATGGAAATAGTGACATGTACCTAGGACATGATGACAATGGTGACTTGTCATTGGTTTTTTTGCCTGAATTTTTCAAAGATTGTCTAACTGTTCCTGATTTGCCCATAAAAGTTCTAACAACTTCATAAACTGTTCCTAAACATAGAAAAATGGGGAAAAGGTTGTCTAAAGGGGTTTTCCTTTCTCAAACCCGTATTAAGTAATCAACCTTGAACATGAAATGAAATTGCATAAAGGAAAGTATGTAAAAGGAAAATGATTGATTCACCTTGTAGAAATCTTGATGGATGGATGGAGAAATTACTCATACCCATGAAGATGCTTGAATGTACTTGAAATAAAAAGAGTTGACCTTATAATGTGATGTAGAATCAAGGATGACCTCATAAATGCATATATCTATGAATTCCACTCCCAGATCTTGAATGTTGATGATGCAGGGGCATCCAAGGTTAAGGCAGGGGCATTATTTGTCCTCGATGAAACTACATGGAGTGTTTGTATTTTGGCCGGTGTTACTTGGTTGTAGCCTTGACCGATGGTCTCGGTCATTGAAGGAAGATCGGTCACTGAAGGAACTTGGCAATCTCTGGTGCTCGGTGAATTTGTTACTTAGTCATGCCTGTGGTGCTTGGTCAACACTAGTGCTCGGTGATGCCTAGCTTGCTCAGTTATTTTACTGTCGCTCAGTAGTTCTGGTTTACCGACTGGAGTTCTGTGTGATTTTTTGAGCTCTCTTGGTGCATTTATTATTGGTAGCCATTGTTATGGGCTGACATGCTGAATTAAATGTTTATATACATTTTTAAGCCAACTTGTATGGCATTTAATTATTTGTTTTGGAGAGTTAAGGGTTTCATCTTGCCGACTTGTGGTTGATGATTAGTATTTAAGGAGTTCTTGGGTAGATGTTTAGGGGAAGGACTTAGAAGATCTAGGATATTAGATGTGAAGCCTGAGAGCTGAAGTTGGTGAAGTTGTCGAAAAGCTCTTGATGAGCTTGTAGATCATATTGTAATCTTATAGTTGTTTATAGTAGAGCTAGGGGTTGCATACTTGGAGACAAGGAGATTGCTTGGAGGCTTGCGAGCTCAAGTTTAGATCTACATTAGGGTTTCCATCAAATTTTGATTATCTTTAGAGCTGAACTAGCTAAGATTGTATTAGATCTAGTTGTGGATCTTACATAATTGTTTTATTTTGTAATTGGCCCTAACTCGGAAGGCCTTATAGCCAGGCATGTTAATGCAAATTACTTGAAACATTTGTGGTGTTATCTGTCATTTTGAGTATTCCACTATGTAATTCTATTGGCTTCAAGGTTTGCACTTTCCTTCATTGGATCCACCATCCTTGACTACATCAGGTGGTATCAGAGCAAAGGTTTGTTCCTGTTGGAGCTGATCTTGAAGGTTAACCTAGCAAGGCTGATCTTGCGAAGTTGATCCTATTGAATCAGAGATTGTGCACAATCTGGATAACAAATCTGAAGCATTGGACTTGTGGAATTATGCCCTAGTTGTTTGCAAGATTGCAGGTTAAGATCTGACTTGTTTACAACTTGGAAATTATCACAAGGTGGTTAGTGAGGGTTTGTTGCAGAGGGTTTATTTGCATATCTTTAAGGATGCCTCCGAGAAGATTGGACCCTAGAGTTATTTCTGATCTTTGTGATACTGTTGAATCCTGGATCACAAAGAAGGTGAAATCAGATTTCAGATCTGATATGGAATTGATGAAGAATGACATGGTTGTCAAGATCATGAGAACTGTTGCTAGTATACCTTAGAATGTTGGTACTGAGGATGGCTATGAAGAAGCTACTGACAAATTTGAAACTTCTGGATCTAGTGGTGATGATCAGAGGAATAGATTTGGTGAAGATAGAACTACTCAGTTACCTAGATCTTCTGCTCGATTTAGTAATTATCAAATGGAAGTTTCTACTTTCTTTGGTACTTTGAAGCCGGACAATCTGATTGATTGGATTGGTGAACTTGAAGATTTCTTTGAGCTAGAAGAAATTGAAGATTTTCTTCAGGTGAGATTAGCATAGACAAAGTTGAAAGGACATGTTGCTCTTTGGTGGAAAGAACTACAGAGAGATCAAGAAGATGAAGGTGAAGCAAAGATCAATCGGTGGAGGTTGATGGTGACTAAGTTGAAAGCTAAGTTCATACTAGCTGACTATGAGCTTGACTTGTTTAAGAAGTTACAAAATCTGAAACAGAAGGATTTTTCTATTGAGGATTATATCGAGGAGTTCTAGAAACTTACTATTCGGTCTAGACACTGAGAGATTGGTAAGGAAAAGGTAGCTTGATATGTGAATAGTCTGAGATCCAATATTTAGGATGAGCTTGGTATGCTGAAGATTGACTCTGTAGAAGATTCTTATCAGTATGCTCTGAAGGCAAAAGATAAGTTGAAGAGGAAACAACCTAGTAACTCCCGAGGGAAAGAAAAGGTTGATCACTCAGTGAAGGTTAAGCTGACGTATGTAGAATATGAACAGAAACTTGTGGAACCGAAGAAGAAGACATGTAGAGTTATCTTTAAAGGTACTTGCTATAACTGTGGAGAGGAAGTACACCATTCTTTTGAGTGTACATAGAAGAAGGTTGACCGACAGACTACTGTGATGAATGAGAACATTCAGAATGAACCTGAATCATAGAACTTGCTGCTTCGGCGAACATTGCTTGGTACAAAGGATGAACCTTGTCGAAGGAGTAACTTGTTTAGGACCCAGTGCAAGTCTGAAGGTAAACTCTATAATGTTATTGCTAATAGTTGTAGTACTGATAACCTTGTTGCTAAGGACCTGGTTTAGAAACTTGGTTTGAATACAATGAAGCATCCTTTTCCTTATAGGATTGGCTGGTTACAAGATGTTCATACTTTGGAAGTAAGAGAACAATGCTTCATTGATGTTCAGATTGGCCACTACAAGGAACTTGTGTGATGTGACATTGTGAAGATGAATAGTTGTGATATATTGCTTGGTAGACCTTGGCAATATGATTGCAGAGCTATTTATGACTATGTCCGAAATGTGTTTACTATTGAGAAGGATGACAGGAAGTTTTCACTGATGCCTTTGATGGATACAATGCTCGGTAGGAGAAGCCCAAGTATTGGTAGCCAAGTTGAGATTGTGGATCCAGAGAAAATGAATGATCAGTATGGAGAATCGACCTGTGCATTGTCAAGAAAAAAACTTGAAGAGAAAGAGGAAACTGAAGTGGAAGAATTTGCAAGCAGAAAAGGTGGACTTGTATGTGAAGAACTAGTTCAAGATTTATGTGCTGAATCCTGAAAGATATTCTTCTCACATATGAAAATCTTTTGGAACTTGGAGTGTCTGATGTAGGGGCATCTAAGGTTAAGGAAGGGGCATTCTTTATCCTTGATGAAACTACATGGAGTGTTTGTATTTTGGTTGGTGTTACTCAGTCGTAGCCTTGACTAACGGTCTTGGTCATTAAAGGAAGCTCGGTCACTGAAGGAACTCAGTAGTCTCTGGCACTTGATGAATTTGTTACTCGGTCATGCCAATGGTGCTTAGTCGACACTGGCTCTCAGTGATGCCTGGCTTGCTCAGTTATTTTACTATCACTCGGTAGTTCTGGTTTACTGACTAGAGTTCTATGTGATTTTTTGATCCAACTTGGTGCATTTATTGTTGGTAGCCATTGTTATGGGCTGACATGCTGAATTAAATATTTTTATACATTTGTAAGCTGACTTGTATGGCATTTAATTATTTGTTTTGGAGAGTTAAGAGTTTGATCTTGCCGACTTGTGGTTGATGATTAGTAGTTAAGGAGTGCTTGGGTAGATGTTTAGGGGGAGGACTCAATAGATCTGGGATATCAGATGTGAAGCTTGAGAGCTGAAGTTGGTGAAGTTGTGAAAAAGTTCTTGATGAGCTTGCAGATCAGATTGTAATCTGATAGCTGTTTGTAGCAGAGCTAGGGGTTTCATACTTGGAGACAAGGAGATTACTTGGAGGCTTGCGAGCTCAATTTTAGATATGCCTTAGGGTTTCCATCAGCTTCTGATTATCTTCATAGCTAAACTAGCTAAGATTGTATTGGATCTAGTTATGGATATTGTAGAATTGTTTCATTTTGTAATTGGCGCTAACCTAGAAGGCCTTGCGGCTGGGCATGTTAATGAAAATTACTTGAAACATTTGTGGTGTTATCTATTGTGTTGAGTATTCCATTGTGTAATTTTTTTGGCTGCAAGGTTTGGACTGTCCTTCATTGGATCCACCATCCTTGACTACATCAGTTTATATGCTTGATAATTGTTTGTAATGAAGGAGAGATAATATAGATGGAATTGTTATGCCATGCATACCCATCCCTACATTTTTCCTCGGATAAATTTTGGGTCCTCCCTTTTTTTTGTCTTGTTTGCCTTCTTCTTTGTTTTATTTCTTTGTTCTCCTCTAAGGTCTTGGATCCTAGAGTCTATCCTCTATCACCATTACTTTTTCTCGGTCCTTGGGAATTTGGTTTCCTTGATGCTTCTTTAGAATTATGGATCTCAGATCCCTCGAACCCAAAGTGTGGAGTATTTAATCAATGTCAAAGTTGTACACTACATTAAAAAATTTCTTTATTGACCTATCGATAAAAGGAATTTTTAGAGGTAAATTTACCACCAAGTGATTAAGAATTATTCATGAGAGAATATCTATGACTAAGTTCCCAAGCTTATAGATTATTGTGTTTGATGTGAAATTCAATTTCTTATTAGTTATTTTTGAAGGATCTGCTAGCTAACACATGCATTACTCTATTTAGGTAGGTCCCTTTTTGCATCTTTTGTTGGTGTTCTTAGGGTTTTACTTATATGTTTTCATTCCTTTTCTATTTTTTCCTTGTTATAGTTCTTTCCGTAATAGTTAAATAAAAGGGATTTCCCTAAAATTCCTTGGCTCTGAATGTAATTCTAGGCCTCATTTTCATGTTCTAGGGTTTCTTTTGTTCCCTAGTTGCAAGCATTGTACATTCGGTCCTTCCAATTTTTGGTAAGTCATGTGATTAGGGATTATGGTTTACACCATTTTTGTGCCCTAATTTCATTTTTTCAAAATTAAAGGTGATGTATTTTCCCTCTTGGAGTTCACTTAGGGCTTTCTATTTTTTTTCATTTTGTGCCCTAATTTGTATCTAGTTTTTATATGGCAAGGTGATTTTGCAATTAAAGTATATAAATCCATGCTTGCTAAGGGTTTCCCATTAAATCTCCACTTGGTTTAGAACCAATGGTGGTCCACATATCAAGAAATCATATCATGAACCCCTAGTCTGACACTCTTTTCACCAACTATTAATTGTCCCTTGTAATCTGAAACCTTGGTTCCCAGGTACCTGGCACTTTCATGACCGTGATTTTAAAGTATCCTAGAGTTATCCATTTCATAGGTCATTATACAAAATATCATTCATTTTCCTATGTCTTTGGTTTTGTCTAAGTCCCCGCCATTATTATTTATGGTGAAACTTCATAATTGTTAAGGAACCTCCAGTCTTTGGTCTTGGGTTTCTTTGTATTTGTTCCCCACCTTAAAATAAAGGACCCCCCATAATAGTTAGAAACCAAATTTTATAGGGTCCTCATCAAGTTAAATCCTTCGTTGGAATTAATAATTCTAGTCTTTAGGCTCTGAGAATCCATTATACTTCATATCTAATTCTTGAAACAAACATTCACACGAATCCCCAAAACCCAAATACCAAATTCTACTTGTGCTTTTTTATCATGTTATGTATATAATGTATGTACTAGTAATAGTATCTTGTTTTGTAAGAAATTACCAAGATATCATGGTGTCCTTGTCATCAATACAACAAGTGGAACCTAAGGTGACTCTCGTCGAACCATCTAGAAGAAATTTTAGGATTAATTAATACTGAGAGGGGGGGTGAATCAGTATTAAAACACTTTAAATTCTATTTCAACCAATTATAAATAAACCATATCAATGCTGAAATGAAAAGAACATAAACACATAACACCATTATTTGTTTTCAAGGAAACCCTAGCCAAGAGAAAACCCTGGTGGGGATGGTACCCACAACCAGGAACTAAAATATTGAATCCCTGTTAGGAGATGAGTATTACATAGTACATTTCCTTGTTAGAGGAATACAAAACCTTGTTAGGGGTATAGAAAAACCATGTTAAAGGTGTGGTGAGCTTACAACTCTTACAATCAAAAACTTTGTCACAAAAGTATTCTTCAAGTAGTGAACAATACAAGCATCTTCTATGCTTTGATAGTTCCAGTTATAGATCTATCAATCTTAGATCTTGCATCTTCTATCTTCCTTTACTAATATTCCAAATTTGCATCCATTTCTATCACATAGTTTCACACTAATCGCTTCCACAAAACACTCTATACTTATATCAATTCTGCCATCTAGTTGGCTCTTAGATATAATACAAAACATAACAATTACTTATACAAATGATAAATGTATATTTGATGATTTGGTATTACCAAAGTGTTATAAATACACAACTTTCATTTGACTTATCACGTTACCATTCCATCTAATCTTCCCTCAATCACTGTGACTATTCATATGCCCTATTTCATTGTTTCTCTATCTTCACATACCTTCACAACACTGTATCTTACTGATATCAAAACAAAAACATGTGAGACCTTAATTGAAGGTCCTACATATCCCAAAATGTCTTCCTCTAAGTTTTCAAGCCATAATATATCATATGCTATCTTCATTGACCAAAACTATACTGCAGAATACTGTTATTCTGATTCTGTACTTATTTATTTTCATGACTGAGTCTCCAATACCTATACTCACTTCATGTGATCACTCCAACATAAGTTTTTCCATAAATGATAACCCTTAAGTGATCCATAGTGCTCCCAAACATCACTTACCAACAATTTCTCCCTTTGGCATTGATGGCAAAACTTAGAAAAAAATGACTAATTATCAAAACACTATCTTCCTTCTACTTCTCTATATACATATCCTTTATTCTTTTCTTCTTTTTTATTTATTTACACATTTATTCTCTCTCTCTCTCTCTCTCTATTATTTAATTCTTTTTCCTCTCCTCATTTTTCTCTTCTCTTCTTATTATTTAAATTTTTTTTCTCTCCTCATTTTTCGCTTCTCTTCCTCTCCCTTTGAAATCAATGGCAAAGGTACTTACAAAATTTCAAAATCTTAAGCACACAAGACTTAGTGCTTACTCAATAGATTCAGAATGTCTTGGAAAGAGTCTTCAAAGGTCTTCACTTCATCATCCCATGACTTGATTAGTTCAACGACATGGATCAGTCCATTTAGTGCATAAGATGCAGTCTCTATTGCCTTCAGCTCGGTGGGTACAAAATTTGTCATTGATCCTTCTACCTTCTCCATCTCTGTGAGATGAGCTTCAATAATTGAAAGCTTAGGAGTGATTAGACTCTTCAACAAACCAAATCTTTCCACTACTCTCCCTTTCTCTATATTCAAATTACTTATCTTATCCAAAATATTGGATGTCTTCTTGTCCATTTCCACCATAGTTTGTGAAGAGGTTTCACAACTATCTATTAACTTGTCTAATGTAGCCCTATCCTTGGCTATGATATCTTCAATATTCTTAACATGTCTGATAGGATTTATGCAATAGCTTTATACCTTTCTTCCATGTGTCACACAGCTTTTAGCTTTGATTGTAGTTGTTTTCATAATGCCCAAGTCCCATTAGATGGACTGACAAACTTCCTTCAAATTCTTTTCTAAGAATCTCTTTTCAGCCTTATCCTCTATGATCTTCAACAATGACTCAAAATGATTGTCAAAGTTGTCCAATGCCAAGTTCAAGTTTTCTGCATCATCCTTTCCTTGAAATGTAAGAGGTGTAGGGAGTATTTTATTTATAGTTTCTACTGCCCTAGTAATCACCTTTACCTTCTTGTCCCCCTTTTATTCTGACCTTTCCTTTTCCTTACAAATTCCATGAAGGATAACTTCATGAGTTCATCCTCATCTATGCTTTCCACATCTATTCTCACTAGTTTGGCCATACTTGCCAACAATAGGGTGGAGGAGGTATCTGGTTCTTGTTTAAGTTTACTTCTTACCTCTTTTTCTATTGTTGTCTCTTCTTACTTCTTTTCCTCTTGTCGTTTCTCCTTCTCTTGTTCTTTCTCTTCCTATTTTTCTTCATTATGTTCTTCCTCTTTCTGTCCTTCCTCATCTACTATCATCACATTGTCTAGATTATCTTGAAATGGGTCATTTGTATCAAGTGAAGTGTCAAATGATATAGGCACACCATAAATGAAGAATTCTAGTTGCTTGTCAACTTCTCTTACGTGCTCACTCACTGCAGCTGTCCTAGAGCTTTCTCCCATTCCTAAAGGTGTAGGCTTGGTAACCTTGGGAGGTGAAGTCTTCTTAGGCATGTCGCACATAAGAATTTGGTCCAATGCCTTTTGTGTGTCTTCTATAACCTCATCATACTTCCTTGCCATTATCTTCACAAGTCTGGCCTTTGTTCTCAGTAGAGGTTTCAACTCTTTAATGATTCTCTCCCTCACTTGTATGGAGACTACATGTAACATGTCTTCAATAGACTTATTTCTTATAGTCTCATCATCAAAGTGTGCTAAATGTTTTCTTATTTCCAAATTTCTATACAAGTCCTTAGGAATGCTACCTTCTATTTCTAGAAAATTCTTCTTGTAAACTAACAAGTACTCAATTACTGTATCCTCAATTATTGCTTGATTGTCAAAATTACATCTTTCGTAGTATCTATTTACTGTCTTCAAATTTCCATCTCTTATCACTCTCTTTTGTAACATCTAGATATCTAGATTCCATAGATCTTGTGGCCTCTTCTGTACTTCTTTTTTTTCTTTCTTCTTAGTCACCTTGTTCTCTTTCTTCTTTGTTTCTACTTCTACCTTTTGTTTCTTTGGGCTGCTTGGTTTATTAGATCTTGTAGATCTCCTAGGTGTGCTTGTAGGTGCAACCTCTTGTTCAATTTTCTCATGTGTAATTGACAAATCAATTATATCATGAGTAGGACTTACTATCTTTTCACCTTCAGAAGGAGGAGGTGCCTTAATTGCCAAGCTAGAGGATCCTTCTGTAATTTTTGTCCTTACTTCTCTCAGCTACTCCTTTGTAATTCCTGCCTTCACAGAAATGTCAATAACCATTTTCTCAAATTTCCTTTTCCTTGTTCCCTTGTCTCATTCCTCTCTAACTTTTGCTAACTTTTCCAAGTAAGTTCCCCATCTTTCTTTAGATGTGTCTATCTCATCCGCTAGTACATGTTCAACATGCATTGTGAGAACCTCGAAACTAACCTCATACCCCATAGGGTAGCACCATTTCTTTCTTGGTTCAAATACCTCAAAGCATACATAGTCAATTTTAACCATGAAATAGATTATGTCTTTGAATTTCTCAACTATCTCCTTGGGTATCATGTACATCTCCTTCATTTACCTTTGAAGAATTTTAGACATTGCAAATAGTTCACCATCTACCCAATTTTTATCTTGTCTTTGGTAGCTTTCTGAGATTTGTATACTAGTGGGTACACTATCTTTCCATGCCCTAGGGTGCATTCCAAGAAATTTGTGCTCAATGTGGATGTACATGTGGACCAAAAGTAAACCAAATTTGAATGCCTTTGTCTTATCTTTCTTGATAAATTTCACATTCTCCAAGAATTTTTGTACTAGGATCTTACATAGGTTGTATTTTGTGTTTTTCTTCACCATTCTGTAGGCCATCATAATTACTCCCGCTGACACAGAATTAGGTCTGCTACTGTATAATTGTTAGGAATGGGAACACTGAGAGGGGGGGGGGGGGTGAATCAGTGTTCAATTAATTTAATCTTTTTACTTTACTTCTTAAACTTAACTTGAATGCTTAAGTACTTAAATGAACTTCAACATAAATAAGAAACATGAACTCAGCACATAACACCAATGTGGTTACGGGGAAACCCAAATAGGTAAAAACCCCTGTGGGAATTGACACCCACTAATAATCTATACTAGTGTTTTATGATCCTTGTTAGAAGATCCTTAACACTGTTAGGAGTTGCTTTACAATGTATTTAGTATAGTGACTTGGTCAAGAGTCAGACCTTGTTAGGAGTATTTTACAATAACCCTGTTAGGGGTGTGGAAACACTGTCCTAGAGCCCACTCCTCAAGTGTTGAAGGCTACAACTTTCTGATCTCATATAAACACTATATCTTTTGGATGAACTAGCACTGTGACACTGCTTGTCTGATCAATTCCTTTGATGCACTGATGCTTTGACCTCTTGCAAACCTCTAATATGTCTTATCAACTCTTCACACACTTCTGCTCTACTTATTTCAACTCTATATTCACTATCATTCTTCATTACAATGACATATCTAATATTTATATGTGCATTCTGATCCAATCTGTCTTAAATGATTGCAGATAGTATGTGACACACGATAACCCTGATTCCTCAATCTTCTTATATTTTTGTTTTAATTTTCCATTGGTACCATAGACTTGTTGATATGCTGCAATAGTTTCAAAGTCTCCTACTTCTACAATTTTGTAATGAATATACGCTCTTACGTCTTCTTTCAATAAAACCCTATCTGGTATGCTTGAGAAAGTGCCCATTGAATCTGTTTGTGATGCGACCTTGGGATGTGGCTTGAACTTAGGTTCATCAAAATTTTCCCTTACAATAAGATTAACTTCTTCCTCGACACTTTGTGATTTGCTAGTGGATGATGTAGATGCCATAAATTGATTTAGGGTTTCGACTAGTAGGAGGTTAAAAAAGTGTTCGGTAGCAAATGAACTTACTTGGAATCGTCGAAGAGTGATGTCAGTTTGATCTACAGTAGCCTTGAATCCTTCTAAAAATATTTTAGCTCGAATGCTTCTCTGTGAAATCTTTGCTCTTTGAAAATGCAATGTAAAAATGAACTCTATTTCCCGTGTATTTATAGACTTTTTGATATTCCTGCTCAAACTTTCATGCATTTAATGCTTGACCTAAATTTCAGTATGTAATAACTGTCAGCTCGATGATGATAAAAATTTACTTGTTGCTCAGTTAACATAGGATTTCTCTATCGGTTTGCACTGTTGTCTGGTTAACCTTGTGTAGTGATTATCGACGGGTAACCAACTCTCGGTCTCTCTTTTACTGACTATATAACATTGTTAGGTCATAACATATAAACCATAATGCATCTTTATTCATGTTGATTTGGTATTTTTACATCATGTATAAGGAACTATATGTAAGATGTGCTCACTATAAATATCAGTCCCATACATACCTTTGTCGCCTTAAGTGGAGTTATCGATGTCACCCAATCTAGTGGACGAGGTTTCACCGACAGCATTACTTGACTCAGCATTCTCATTAGATGCCTTTCTCCACATAGTGTTCCTTATCTTCATGATATTTACAATAGTGTGTCCACTCTCAAATACAAGATTTTCTTCTAGTGCCCGATCTCTACAGTCCTTGCTTAAATGATTGACTTTATGACAGTGCATACATGCCATTCCAGTGCTTGTCCAGCTTCTTGATTGTCCAATCCATCTCTTTCTATAACAATTTTCTGCAATGTGTCCATATCTACCACAAGCAATATAGTTAGCCCATGTATTATAATCCCAAACATATGAATTACCTTGTCTCTTTGGTTGATAAGGCTTTCGCTATGTTTTCTTCTTAGGAGTCCATACTTGCTTCATTTTTGCCTTACACTCTTGTGCAGTATGTCCATGTTTATTACAAGTATAACATATTTTCTCCACAGTAGTATTGTTAGCAATATCATTCTATTTAGCTCTACACTCATAAGCTTGGTGTCCAAACTTACCACAATAATAACAATATCCATTGAATTTAGGAGTAACAGAAGGTTTACCTTGTGCTTTGCTTCTACACACATTAGATGTATGTCCCAGTTTGCCATAGTGATAACATGTCAACGCTTTAGGTCTTTGACTTTAATTATTGTTGACTTGTTCAACTTGATGTGATGATTCTCCTTCACTGGTACAGCCTATCCCAACTCTACTCCCAAATCTTCTTTGGTTAATCAGAAAGTCATCAATCTTCTTAGAACTATCCTCAACCAATTTCTTCATTTCATTGTGTTGCTACTGAGTTTTCACTTCATTTCTTAGTTTCTCATTCTCCTCTCCGAGTCTTGCAACTTCTTCAAGGTTTCTTGACAATTCTCCATTTACTCGGTTGACCTCTTGATTCACAGTCATCATTTGATTAGATACTTGGAAGTGACAACCAATGAGTCTCTGTATTTCACTTTCTTTAGCTTGAAGTGTTTCAGTCATCTATCTTTGGTCATAAATAGCTAGATTCCTTTCTTGCTCGGCTTGTCTAGCATTGTTCATTGTTTCTACCATTCTCACCATTTGAGATTCTTGACCGATTTGTAGTGCTTTCACTTGATCAAGTAAGTGTTGATTCTTTTCAGACAAATCATTGATTATACTTTCAGATCCATTAGAGATGCTTCCAGAATTAGATCCAATATGCTTGAACATTTCATCAATAGATTCTTCATGGTAACCAATCTCATTTTGTAGAATAGCTAGGTTCTTTCTTTACACCAATAGTTTCTTCAGTCATTCTCTAGCTTGCTTAAACTGTTCAATAAACATCTGCATCTATATCTTTTGATTCTCAATAGTCTTATCAAGCTTATATCTCTCCATGACTTAGATCTGATACCAATTGTTAGAATTAGGAGAGATAGCTACTGAGAGGGGACGGGTGAATCAGTGCCTTCAAAAAATTTACTTGTAAACCTTTCACATCTATGACTGTAAATAGTGATAACCTTGCAAAAGAACTTGTATCTAACTGCATGCATCAATCATCCATTTAACTTATGAAAGTAAACAATATGAAATCAAAATACCAATCATATAACACAAGTATTTTGGTAACGCAAAAACCCTTGTTAGAAGGTAAAAATTGCGGTGGGGATGACACCCACAAATTCTTCACTACTGCAAATAGAAAAGGTTTTCCTATTAGGGATACAAATTTTGACCACTTCTGGTGATCTTACCCTATTAGGAGTAACATGTTAGATCAGCTAGATCTACCTAGTTATAGGATTTTAACAACACTAATGAAGTGTGTACTCAATTAAGAGATTTACATAAGACTATTAAGTCTGCTCTGTTAAGAGATTTATCCAAAAAATCTATTACAATTGTTAGAAAGTAATAGGAAATTATCTACTAATTGAAAACTCAATTGTCTGATACAGATCTATAAGTTTTGAATGTATTTCACCTTTACTATAATGAATCTCTGCTTTAAACTGCTCGGTAGCCTTTTCTAGATTATGCTTAATCTGATATCCTCTGTAATCTGCTCTGTTAACTGATAAACTTGAAGTTAGGCAAGTGCTTCAAGTTTCTCCTTGATTCATATATCTGTTCTCACATCTGTTCACATCACAAATGATGTAAACATACATTTATATAGTGATCTGCTTTTGCCACTTTAACAAAATTAGGTTACACAACTTAGTCATAACCCTAAGATCTACGATGTACAAAAATGACCTAGATCAAACTATTACATAAGATATACATTACATTTAATGAATATCATAACCATAAATATTCCTCAATCTTGGTAAAACATTTTCTGATTTGTTGTAACCATTTGCATAGAAGAATGAGCCATTTTAGATTACTATGCCATTTCCCATGATCCTCGGTAAACACTGTATAAACTGCTCAGTGTATACTGTGACACTCAGTGTTTACTATCTGTTAGTGTCGGTGATGTCATTGCTTGATAAACTATGTAGTTCTCGGTGTGTAAGCTTTACCGACTACTCTGTCTTGCTTCTAGTTACCGATTTACTCAATGTAAGTGACCGACCGATATCTTTGATAACCTTTGATACTAATGACAACCTTGAATACTCAATAGAGATAACAATCTCCCCCTTTGTCATTAGTATCAAAACTCAAATGTATATAGACAAAAAATTTCTATATATAACTTATATCTCCACCATATACATATGTGCTTATCAAAATTTTATAAGTACTCCCCCCCGGTGCATGCTCCCGGTTAATATGTAGTATACGTAGCATCTATGTACATATTATTTGGCATATTAACATATACATTTCTTTCCCCCTTTTTGATAGTAATGCCAAATACAAAAATGTAATAGTATACTCACATTTTGTCAAAAATATGCTGGTGGATTTTCTTTACTGACTCCAAGAGGTTTTCCCATTCCTCTTTCAAGTTGGTGAGAGCAATGTGCTCAAGACCGACTTGTGCCTACATGTCAAATATGTTATCCAACACAGTAATTTTGGGTGTTGCAACAAGTTGCTCTGCTTTGACAATGTGTGCCTCAAAAATTTCCAGGTATGGTAGGAGTTTTGTCTATAACTTAGTCACCTAATCAGTTATGTGTTCTTCTTGTTTGTTTAAGTCTTCTATTAACCGCCCGAGTTCCTGAACTTGGTGAATGTGCTTTGTGAAAGCATTTGGCTCGGTTATAGCTACAGTTGTACTGACCTTGATTTTTGCTTCCAGTCCTTTTATCTTTTCACCGACTTCAACATTGAAGATTTCTACAGTACAAAGCTTTAGTAAGAATTGACAAATTAGCTGGGTGATAGATTTTATCTCGGTGATTACCTCAGATAATTTGACCTTCTTAATTTCCACTTCTTGGCTAATTTTCTTTGCCAGTTTATTTTGTATCCTTCATTCTACCCTTTCTTCAATCCATTTGTCTACATCGGTATCCAGGGCATTGATCTTCTCTGTTAATATAGCAAGTTGATCTATGATGGGAGTATCTTCATCAATATTCACCTCAGGTACTACCTGTTGTAGGGTGTCCCTCACATCTGCTAGAATTTCTTTTCTTTTAGTTTCTTGCTTCAGCTTCTCTTGAACTACCTTCCTTGAACATAATTCCCCATATTTGCTTAGTTCTTTGGGGCTCAAGGTCCTCGGGTCACACTCAAGAATAATTATCACTTCATCTAGAGTGACCGGCCCTTTTCCTTTCTTTTTATTCTTCTTCTCCAATACTAATGGTGATTTCTTCTCAATAACAACAAGAGACGTGTCTCTAGTCTTCAGAGTATCCTTCCTAATTGACACACTCTCTTCCTTCTTTTTCTCCTTAGTAACCATTGTCTTGGTTGATGGAGTGGGAGCCTCAGATGTGGTGTCAGATGGGATCACCTCGGTTGCCTTTGTCTCATTTGTTACCTTTGTCTCGGTGGAAGGTGCCTCTGTTTTGTTAGGCTCATCTGTCTCTGTAGGTTTCTTACTTTCTTGTACCCTTGTGGTGTCTTTCTATTGCTCAGGGTCTGAGCTATCGGGTTGTACTTGTGAAATGATTTCAGCTTCTTTTGCAAGTATAGGAAGCTTACCCAGTAATGATGTAAATGCACATTCAGTGGATTGTGCTTCATCTTGATTATTTAGGGGTGTAATATTTACATCCTCATCTTCCTTGTCATCAAGATCACCATTTGTGATGTCCTCAATGAGTACATCGTCATCAGTTTTCTTCTTTAGCTGGATCTCTACTAGATTCAGTGCATCCTGTGAAACATTTATTCCTTCCTTTTTCTCAGTGATATCAATTACCTCAGTAACTGATATACCAGTGTCCTTTGACTTCTTTGGTATGCCATCATCAATATAAATACCTTTACCTTTGGAATCTTGTCTCTTCTTAGACAGGTTTAAGAATGCCTTTTGCTCAGCTTTTTCTCTAGCCTCAAAAATAGATCTCCATAGAGAATCTCTAGTCTCATCTATGTCTGCCATGTTCTCATCTAGTATTGTCATGGCCCAGTGCTTTACCATAAATCTTTCTTGGTAGTTAGCCATGTGTTCATCAATTTCCACTATACTGAGATGTGGTGTGACCCAAACTAGAGATCTTTCTCTCTTTCTTTTCTCAGTTTCAAGTGCATAAGCCCACTTTTGATTTATCCTATCATCGAACTCCTTCGGTAATGAACATGAAAATTTTACAAGTAGTAGTTTCCATTGGACCAAAAGATCAACCTGTTAATGCCCGATACAACCACTAGACTTATAGAAGACACAGGAGGTGGTTAAGCCATGTCACGAATCCTGAGGGGAGTGCTGACCATTTTTCCAACAATCTCCCCCTCAGTGTTACCTAAGGGGATTTGAACCTGTGACCAAGCTCTGATACCAGTTGTTACAAGTAGTAGTTGTTGTTGCACCAAAAGATTGACCTATTAATGCCTGATACAACCACTAGACTTATAGAAGACACAGGAGGTGGTTAAGCCATGTCATGAATCCCGAGGGGAGCGCTGACCATTTTTCCAACAGAAAATTCCAATGGAAATCTCTTGAATTTTATCATCATTTGTATGACTGCCTCTTCTATCTTGGTTTGATCCTCAGTTGACATCTTGTCAAATTTGCCTATTTTCAGATCAGCAAGGTCTCCATTCTCAATTATATCTTCAATGACTTCAACTATTGACCTTACCTTGTTGTTGACCACCTTGAATTGATTGATGTCATCTTCATTTTCAGTGTCCTCAAGGTCTTCTCTACCTCTTATCAATCTTCTCCTTTTCTTCAATGCCTCAACTGCAACCTTGGATCCTTTCTTTGCATAAGTCTTAGTCGGTGTAGCTGCCTTTCATTTTATTACCTTTTCTGCTTCTTTCTTTTATGGTGGTGAAGCTACAGTTGATGAGCTTGTCCTTATACCTTCTTGTACTGGTAACTACTTCCTCTTAGGAACTTTGGGAGGAGGAACCGGTTTGGGATCTTTTTCTTCTTCAGATTCGGTTTCCTCACTATCATATGGCTTGTCAACTAACATTAACTGACCTTCGATTACTTGTTCAACTGACATCTCCTTAGATGAGTCAGAGACATCTCCAAATCTAGTAGTAAGATCTTTCTTCATCTTCTTTGCCCTTCTAGACATTTTACCAATCTCTATGCTTGTAGTGATTCTAGATTTGGCCTCTTCATATGTTTCGAACCTAGTGGTAGTGGGGTCTTTTGGTAATGCAAGAAGTGCATTAATAGATTTCAATGTGAAATCATGGTTCATTTCATAACCTATAGGTGCCAGCCATTTTGATCTAGGTTCAACTGCTTTTATCATGGAATGATCTATGTTGACTATAAAACAAATGTCTATCTCAAATTTTTCAACTAATTCCATTGGAATTCTACTTCTTTGATGCATTTTGGTCTGAAATTATTTGAAGTATGCATCAAATTCTATATTCAGTTTATATCCTAACTTACTCATCATCTCGGTAATCTATGCAGTTATTGGTTTATCTGATGTCCAGTTTACTTTACCGATACCAGGTACATACTTTTGTAGATAGAAAAATATACAAACAAGTAGTTATCCAAACTTACATGTGTTTGACTTCTTTGACCTTATAGTCTTCATGTTTTCCTATAGTTGATGTAATAGTACCTCAGCAAGATCAACCTGGTGACCTTTCTCCACAATTTTGTATGCCATGTCTATTGCGCTATAGGGTACATTGTTGAGTCTGCTCGATTGAAATATTTTGTACCCAATTACATGTGCTACGAACTTAACTGCTGGGTCTTTGATTGATGAAATTTTTAGTGCCTGACCATCCCATTGAGCTCCATTGTTCTTCTCAACATCAGGTCATGATGAAATACAGAAGGATTTTTCCTTGTCAGTTGTAGGGAAGCCAGTAACCCTACTGATCATTTTCTTAGTGACCTCTATTGGTTTATCCAGCCAAAATTTTCCATCATGATACCTACTCAATACGATTCTGATCCAATCTGTCTTAAATGATTGCGGATAGTATGTGACACACAGTAACCTTGATTCCTCAATCTTCTTGTATTTTTGTTTTACTTTTCCATCAGTGCCACAAAATTTTTAATATGCTACAACAGTTTCAAAGTTTCCTACTTCTCCAATTTTGCAATGAATATACGCTCTTACGTCTTCTTTCAATAAAACCCTATCTAGTATGCTTGAGAAAGTGCCCATTGAATCTATTTGTGATGTGGCCTTGGGATGTGGCTTGAACTTAGGTTCATCAAAATTTTCCCTTACAATCAGATTAACTTCTTCCTTGACACTTTGTGATTTGCTAGCGGATGATGTAGATGCCATAAATTGATTTAGGGTTTCGGCTAGCAGGAGGTTAAAAAAGTGTTTGGTAGCAAATGAACTTACTTAGAGTCATTGAAGAGTGATGTTGGTTTGATCTACAGTAGCCTTGAATCCTTCTGAAAATCTTTTAGCTCAAACTCTTCTCTGTGAAATGTTCACTCTTCGAAAATGCAATGTAAAAATGAACTCTATTTCCTATGTATTTATAGACTTTTCGATATTCTTGCTCAAACTTTTGTTCATTTAATGCTTGACCTAACTTTTGGTGCATAACAACTATCATCTCAGTGATGATAACAATTTATTTATCACTTGGTTAACATAGGATTTCTCTATTAGTTTACACTGTTGTCTGGTTAACATTGTGCAGTGATTACCGATGGGTAACCAACTCTCGGTCTCTTTTTTACCGACTATATAAATTTGTTAGCTCACAACGTATAAACCATAATGCATCTTTATTCATGCTGATTTGATATTTTTACATCATGTATAAGGAACTATATGTAAGATGTGCTCACTATAAATATCAGTCCCATACATACCTTTGTTGCCTTAAGTGGAGTTACCGATGTCACCCAATCTAGTGGACAAGGTTTCACCGACAACAGTACTTGACTCGGAATTCTCATTAGATGCCTTTCTCCACATAGTGTTCCTTATCTTCATGATATCTGCAATACTATGTCCACTCTCAAATACATGATTTTCTTCTGGTGCTCAGTCTCTATAGTCCTTTCTTAAATGATCGACTTTATGACAGTGCATACATGCCATTCCAGTGCTTGTCCAGCTTCTTGATTGTCCAATCCATCTCTTTCTATAACAATTTTCTACAATGTGTCCATATCCACCATAAGAACTATAGTTATCCCATGTATTATAATCCCAAACATATGAATTACCTTGTCTCTCCGGTTGATAATGCTTTCACTATGTTTTCTTCTTAGGAGTCCATACTTGCTTCATTTTTGCCTTACACTCTTGTGCAGTATGTCCATGTTTATTACAAATATAGCATATTTTCTCCATAGTAGTATTGTTAGCAATATCATTCTAGTTAGCTCTACACTCATAATCTTGGTGTCCAAACTTACCACAATAATAACAATATCCATTGAATTTAGGAGTGACAAGAGGTTTACCTTGTGCTTTGCTTCTACACACATTAGATGTATGTCCCAGTTTGCCACAGTGATAACATTTCAACACTTTAGGTCTTTGACTTTGATTATTGTTGACTTGTTCAGCTTGATGTGATGATTCTCCTTCACCAGTATAGCCTATCCTAGCTCTACTCCCAAATCTTCTTTGGTTAATCAGAAAGTCATCAATCTTCTTAGAACTATCCTCAGCCAATTTCTTTATTTCATTGTGCTACTACTGAGTTTTCACTTCATTTCTCAGTTTCTCATTATCCTCTATGAGTCTTGCAACTTCTTCAAGGTTTATTGACAATTCTCCATTTACTCGGTTGACCTCTTGATTCACAGTCATCATTTGATTAGATACTTGGAAGTGATGATTAGTGAGTCTCTGTATTTCACTTTCTTTAGCTTGAAGTTGTTCAGTCATCTATCTTTGATCATCAATAGCCAGATTCCTTTCTTTCTCAACTTGTCTAGCATTGTTTATTGTTTCTACCATTCTCACCATCTGAGATTCTTGACCGATTTGTAGTGCTTTCACTTGATCAAGTAAGTGTTGATTCTTTTCAGAAAAATCAGTGATTATACTTTCAGATCCATTAGAGATGCTTCCAGAACTAGATCCAATATGCTTGAACATTTCATCAATAGATTCTTCATGGTAACCGATCTCATTTTGTAGAATAACTAGGTTCTTTCTTTCAACCAGTAGTTTCTTCAGTCCTTCTCTAGCTTTCTTAAACTGTTCAACAAACATCTGCATCTGTATCTTCTAATTCTCAATAGTCTTATCAAGCTTATAGCTCTCGATGACTTAGATCTTTACCCTTCAATGGTTAAACTATTGAATAAGAGAACTATGCTCTGATACCAATTGTTGGAAATAGGAGAGATAGATACTGAGAGGGGAGGGGTAAATCAGTGCCTTCAAAAACTTTACTTGTAAACCTTTCAGATCTATGACTGTAAACAATGATAACCTTGCAAAATAACTTGTATCTAATTGCATGTATCAATAATCCATTTAACTTATTAATGTAAACAATATGAAATCAAAATACCAATCACATAACACAAGTATTTTGGTAATGTAGAAACCCTTGTTAGAAGGTAAAAACTGTGGTGGGGATGACACCCACAAATTCTTCACTACTGCAGATAGAAAAGGTTTGCCTGTTAGGGCTATAAGATTTGATCACTTCTGGTCATCTTACCCTATTAGGAGTAACATGTTAGATCAACTAGATCTACCTAGTTATAGGATTTTAACAACTCTAATGAAATGTGTACTTGGTTAAGAGATTTACATAAGACTGTTAAGTCTACTCTGTTAAGATAAGATATTTATAAAAAAAAATCTATTACAATTGTTAGAAAGTAATAGGCAATTATCTGCTAATTGACAACTCAATTGTATGATACAGATCTATAAGTTCTGAATGTATTTCAGCTTTACTAAGATGAATCTCTACTCTAAATTGCTCGGTAGCCTTTTCTGATTCTTCTTTATCTGATATCCTCTGCAATCTACTCTGTTAATTGATAAACTTGAAGTTAGGAAAGTGCTTCAAGTTTCTCCTTGATTCATATATCTATTCTCACATCTATTCACATCACAAATGATGTAAACATACATTTGTATAGCGATCTTCTTTTTCCGCTTGAATAAAATTAGGTTACATAACTTAGTCATAACCCTAAGATCTACGGTGTACAAAAATGACCTAGATCAAACTATTACATAAGATATACATTGCATTTAATGAATATCATAACAATAAATATTCCTCAATCTTGGTAAACCATTTTTTGATCTGTTGTAACCATTTGCATAGAAGAATGTGCCATTTCATATTACTATGCCATTTTTTGTGATCCTCAATAAACACTATATAAATTTCTTGGTGTATACTGTCACGCTCGATGTTTACTATCTATCAGTGTCAGTGATGTTGTTGCTCCGTAAACTATGTAGTGCTCGGTGTGTAAGCTTTACCAACTAGTCTATCTTTCTTCTAGTTACTGATTTGCTCAATGTAAGTGACGAACTGATATCTTTGATAACCTTTGATACTAATGAAAACCTTGAATGCTCAATAGAGATAACACATGGTGGCATTGATCTCCTTGATATTATGATTCAACACATCTAGGGAGGGTGCAAGAGCATTTCTAAGCTGATTCTACCTAGCCCTTATCTTTGACATCTCTTTTTCTACCTTCTCAATTTTGTCAATCTGTCCTTGATATACATTGTTACACATGTTCACATCAGTAGATAGATCTTCTACTAACTACCTAACCTTTTCAATCATGGCCTCTGCTTCTTGAATCTTCTTATAGTGATCAGTTGTCAACTTATCTTGATTCATACAGTCAGCAATAATTTTCCTTCCTTTTGCTACAAACTCTTTCAAAGTTGCTTGTCCAACTTTGAGTGAACTAAGGTCTAGTGAGAAGTTTTTGATCAACTCATTCAGTGTTTTCTTCATATACTTCTCCTCTACAACTAATGATGCTGATTCTTCCTAGTTAGAGAAATTAGTCTTGAAATGTGAAAGAATTTCACTTACATCATCAATAGAGTGTACCTTGGACACTTTCTTATCTGTTGGTAACAAGTTTTTCAGGATATTTACTGATTCTACAAGGAGGGGATTCCTCATTACCTGTTTCTCCTTGGCCTTCTTCATAGCTAAGACACTAAACTTGATCAGGTCTTCTTCTCCCTATGAGTCTAAACTAGTGGTGTTAGGTGTCAAGCTTGACAACAATGATGTTGAGGGAGTGATAGGAGTGCTATCCATCACTTCTTGCTTTACTTTGCTTAGTATTTCAATAGATGGCTTATCTGTTGTCTCATTTCATTTTTCCTCTTCTTTTTCTTTCTCCTCTTCCATCTTTTATTCTTCTTTCTTTTCTTCTTCTTTTTTTATTTCTTTTTCTTTTTTCTTTTTAATCTGTTATATCTTCAATGTGTACTTCCTCTTGTGGCTTGGGTGAATTGTTACCACAAAGGATTTCAGCTTCTTGTGTGCTCACAAAAGCTTCCTCAAACTTATCTAGATCTCTATATGTGGCCACCATGGCTATTTCTACATTGTCAATGATGATAGTGTTATCTTTTAGTGACTCTGTCATGGGTATAGACTTTTCTGCCTCTGTATGTGTTTCTATTGCAGGCAATGAATCCTGAGGACCTGTCATTGATACTTTTGTGGTCTCTGTCTCCTTGGATTATTTAGGAGGCACTTGAGTTGTGTACGTAGTAGATGGATACATGTGTCTATTCAAGAATACTTTCTCAAAGGCTTTCTCTGTCTCTTTAGCTACTAACTCATAATTTTTATCCATGATATGCAGTATTCTTGTCTTATTCCGGAGGTGTGGTTTCACCAAATCTAACAACATGGCTTTCTCTTCATAAGAAGATACTGAGAGACTTTCATCTAGAATTTTCTCTCTTATTCTTAGATCTTCCTCATTTGTCTGTCTCTTCAAGAATTCCAAAATGTTCCATACATTGTCTAGAGTCACTATTTTTAGTTCTAGGACTATTTTTTTAAACTTCAACATATGTTTGACAATCATTCCATGAATCTCTAAGTTGTCAATCTCACTGTATTTCTCATAGAACTTTCCTACCTGATCAATTCTGCCTTCATCAACAATCCTTGTACTTAACACACTAAGACTAGGTTTGAAACTTACTTCTGGAGGTGCTTGAGTGTTTCTCTTGCTTCTTGTTGCTCGCAAGGATGGATGACTAGTGCTGATCTCTTTCTTCCTCTTTGCTATTGTCTTATACTCTGGAGGAGCAGTAAGGTCAATTTTTACTGTGGGTGCAAGAGGGGCAACATCAGATTTACCCTTTTGATCATCTGATTTCTCAATTTTCACCTCTTCATCCTTGGATCATCAGATTTTGTCTTTATTGCAGCTACGCTCTCTATTTCCAAAGCAATCTTCTCTTTCCTTACTTTGTCTAGGTCTTCTTGAGATACTCCATGAATTTCCAAAATCTCTAAAGTAACCTTGGCAACTTTTCTTTTTGTTGCGGCGCTGTTCAATACAATATCTACTTCTCTTGTTTTCTCTTCATAAGTCCCCCATCTAGATTCATTGAGGTCCTTAGGTGCTGACAATAGAACTTGAGCATAAGCCTCTAGAATAGGCTCTTCAACTTTATATCCCAGTGGATGAATCCACTTTGTTCTTGGTTCAAATGCTTCCATATAGGTTGTATCAGTTTGCACCATGAAACAAATTATGTCCTTGTATTTCTCTACAATACTTTCTTGAATCTTGTATCTCATTTGCATTTTAGCCCTAAATGTCTTTAATTCTAGTGTCATGTAGTCCTTTAGGGTACTTTCTATGGATTCCTTAAATGATATCTAAGGCATGGTGGGAATAGATTTGTCTAGATACAAATCAGAAACCTTTCCAAGAATATGGAAGTACATATAAATTATTAAAGACCCAAACCTGAATATCTTGGTCTTGTCATGCTTGATGGCTCTTATGTTGTCTATTAGCTATGTGTGCAAGATCTCACAAAGATTAAACTCTCCTTTATCTCTTACCGACCTTGTTGCTACTAGAATGGTGGCCGTTGACACACTATTTACTCTACTGGTGTGCTGGAACCTATATCCCAGTATCATAGACATCAATTTGATGTATTTCTCCTCTATAGGCTCTATAGTCATTCCGTGCCTATCACTTCTTGATTTGCATGTTTGTTCAACAATCTTCCTTACATCCTTACCCACAAGAAGAATGACACCTATCCTTGAGAGGCCTATTATCTCATGTAATACATCTCCTGTTATTCTAACTAGCACTTCACCTATCCAAAATAGGTCATCATGAATCCTACTAAGTAGGATCTTGATCCATTGTGACTCATAGAACTCATATGCAATAGCATATTCCACTATAGGATGATTTTACAACTACGCATACTCAGCCATGAAGGTTTTATCAGGTTTCATCATTGTTTCCATGTGCACTCTTATTCTATCCAAACCTAGTGGCTCCTTCTTGCAATATATGTATGTCCTGATATCTTCTACATGCATAACACCCATGGGAGTGTGGGAGAATGCACCTTCTAGGTCGTCGAGTGTGGATTTAAATGGATGTCTTTTAAAAACATGTCTCTTCTTCTCCACCACACCAAATACAATGGGAGTAGCCATTATTTACTTGTATATCGCTTTCCCAATGATCTCAAAGACTTCTAAATTGGCATGATGGATTAGGGCTTCCGCAACCAATCAAATGCAATTGCTAAACACTGGTCAATCAATCTGCAATCCTTCACACTCAAATTCTAGGGATCCTCTTCTCTCCAATCACTCTGAATTTAAATGCAATGAGAGATCTAAAAGATTTTGTGTACTTTAAAGTAAAAATTCCACCATTAATGCTTGCTGCGTAAACTAGGCTTTCATTGAAAATCTCCAACTTTGGTTCTACTATGAATCAGGAAGTGCACTCTTGCACATAGCCTCTATTATTCTCCAAAAGGTTAAATCCAAAGGTGCATACTTGAGGGTGAGTATACCAGCTACGCAGGGGTTTAGAGATAAATTAGCTCCCCCTATGACCCTAAGGTCCATTCATCCAGATGTAGAGGGTGCGTCCACTGTGGATGCATCCAATACATTATCATTAACCTTATCCTTCTTTTCCTCTAACCAAATCAAGCTTGCATCTTCTGAAGCTTTCACAAACTTGAATTCCCCTTCGGTATCTAGTATTGATTCTTCTATTTTTTAGGGCTTTCCTAACTTTGCGTCCTTGATCTGTAGAACTTTTAGATGTGTCTAGCCTTGTTACATGAGTGAAAAATAACTAGAGGCCTTATATTCCTTGGCGCATTGACATGGGTTACCATTTTACATTGTCTAGCTGAGTGACCATTATAGTTACATATCTAACATGTAACATTTTGAGAACTTCTTACATTTGGCTGATTCTGATTTCTCTGATTATGTTGAGTCTTGATCTTTTGACTTGTCTCACAATTCATAGATCTATGACCAAATTTATCACATGAATAATAGTAACCATTGAAAGGTCTTACCTCTATACAGTTCCTTGCTATATGTCCATGCTTGTTACATGCATAACAAGTTTGATCTACTGGCTTGCGCTCATTCTTGGATGGTTCAACATGATCTTTAGTCTAACTTTTAGTCTCCTTAGCATCTGTGGTGTCTTCTGGTTCTTTCATTCTTTCTCGCATGTTGTCAATATGATTTTGTGCTTCATTGAATCCAATGCCGCTGGTATCTCCTTTAAGCTTTTGAGCATATAGTTGAGATTCAATTAGATCCTTGCTTGTGTGTAGTTTATAAATGTGATTCTTAGCCTCTTTCAATTCAGATTCCAAGCTTTCTTTATTGTTTCTTAGCTCCAAGATTTCCATGTTTGCTTGCCTCAATTCTTCATTCAGTTGAAGGTTCTCTTTGATCGGTTCATCATAGACTTCTTAATTATTGGTTAACTTATCATCCAATTCTTCAATTTATTCTTTTAGGGATGAATTTTATTCATTCATCTTCTTGATCATTATCCCTAAATCACTGGTAGAGCATTCTTTCAAATATTTTCTTAGCCTTTTTATGACTGCTTGAGCATCACTGACTTTTTCTTTTAGTTCTTTAATTTCTTTTTCAGATCTGTCTAGGTCTTTAAGAGCAGCTTCAAGATTCCTTTTCAAATGTTTCATTTCTACTTTGTTTATGATCTCCTCAAGTGGTTAAACTTCTTTGTTGAGGACCAGAGATTTGATACCAATTGTTAGGAATGGGAACACTGGGGGGGGAGGGGGTTGAATCAGTGTTCACTTAATTTAATCTTTTTACTTTACTTCTTAAACTTAACTTGAATGCTTAAGTACTGAAATGAACATCAACATAAATAAGAAACATGAACTCAACACATAACACCAATGTGGTTACGGGGAAACCCAAATAGGTAAAAACCTGAGTGGGAATTGACACCCACTAATAATCTGTACTAGTGTTTTATGATCCTTGTTAGAAGATCCTTAACCCTCTTAGGAGTTGCTTTACAATGTATTTAGTACAGTGACCTGGTCAAGGGTTGGACCCTGTTAGGAGTCTTTTACAATAACCCTATTATGGGTGTGGACACACTATCCTAGATCTCACTACTCAAGTGGTGAAGGCTACAACCTTTTGATCTCAGATACACACTATATCTACTGGATGAACTGGCACTGTGACACTGCTTGTTTGATCAGTTCCTTTGATGCACTGATGCTTTGACCTCTTAAAAAGATCTAATAAATCTTATCAACTCTTCACACACTTTGGCTCTACTTAGTTTAACTCTATATTCACTACCATTCTTCATTACAATGATGCATCTAATATTTATATGCGCATACAAAATAATTAACTAGGTTGACCCTTAAACCAATTACACACAACGCTTCCAATTGAATTGGCTAAAGCATTTTTACAAACAAACATAATTATATGTTTACAACTTAATTACAATAGGTTCATAGCCCTTACACAACAATAATATAACTGCTAACTAAAATACCAATAGTCGGCTACTTGCACTATTTTTCTCTGGCATTCACTGTCTGTGCAACTTGAACTCTCTATATCTTCCTCATCTTGAATCTTCTGATCACATGATCTTAGACTTAGCATGAGTATGCTCTTATCAACTTAACTTCTAGGGTGCATACCATAATTCTATCGTATGCATGTGCACTGATGCACTGACCTTTAGGTACTCTGTATACTATCTAGTCTTCAACACTTAGATAATTTATGGTCTTCTTATCATGACAACTAACTCCAAAACATCTTCGTTGACCAAAACTATATTACAGAATACTGTTATTTTGATTCTGTACTTAGTCATTTTCATGACTAATTCTCCAACCTATACTCACTTCATGTGATCACTCCATCATAAGTGTTGCCAGAAATGACAACCCTAAAGTGATCCATAGTACTCCCAAACATCACTTACCAATAAGAAAAACCAAAGTAGAGAAAGTTGGAGAAGAAACCCCTTACCATGAAATACAAGGTGGATGGCATTGTCCATATTTCTAAGGTGGAGAGCATAGTGAAGCACATGATAGACACTGACCTCGACAACTGCGACATAGAAATTATCAAAACAATAATTGAGTCTCAAAGGGCTTACAAAGATGAAACATGCCTCTACCTATCCAAGTCCAGATTGATATATGTTGCTTTGTTTCCTATTCCTCTCAAGTATCTAGAGTTCATTAGTACCTTGGCAAGCCTTTACTCAAAATTCACCTGTTCTTGCTCCCTCCCAAATGGCACCTTGATTGATAGTTTTGATCCAAATTCCATTGGTGTCATCCTCTGCATTCCTTATAGGAAAAGGACAGTAATGGTGGATAAAGAATTCACAGTGAATGACTATTTATAAATGGATAATGATAGAAATAAATATCTAAATACCTACTAGCTCACTATACCTTGCAAAGAGGCATTGAAGATATTTGCGACCATTCCATAGGTGGACTTCATCTTTCTCATCCAAGGCATAATTATAATATTGTGCCACATCTTTGACAAGCCAAACATGAAGGAATATGTGCCCTGGATGTACTATAAATCATCTTCAACCTTTTTAATGGCACAACCTACTTTGATTGTGCCCAAATCATCTAAGACAACATAGACCAGTACCTTTGGGAAGTCAAGGAAATGAAGAAAATTTTCATGACATCCTTTGTGGTTTGGTTAAAAACCCATCACAAGAACATTGAAGGAGTCCATAAGGTTAGACATCTACTCAACTAGTTGCAAGATTCACTCTCATGGGTCCATTACCCACAGCTACAGCTGGAGAGGTTTTCCAGCTCATTTTGCTAGGTAAATGATACCTTTGTATATAATAGATTAGTAAGGCTCAATGCCAATATAGGGTATCAATTATCGAAGGAAGTAATGTCCCTGATAGTTCCTTAAAGATGTTATTTTTTACAATTTTGAAAGCAAACCTATATTCACATGTCTGGGTTCACTAGAAAGTCATTTCTCCTCCCATGACATTGTAGTGACTAGATCATCCTCCTCAAATTTTCTAGACAAAGTTTGGAGAAGCACAAATTTTACACCACCAAGAAGATCAAGATGGTGTCAGTATTCCCTTTCTCATGTAGGGATTACAAGTGCACCCTGGCTTTTGCAAAAGAGGTAGAAAATAAGCTAAAAAGTATCCACTTGGATAAATTCTACATGATGCAACTGTAATACAAACCATATGGAAGAATAAAGAAAGAAATCCCTAGTTATTTAGAAGGTCACCTCTCTCACCTCAAGGATTTTTGGGAAGATTTCCAAGATTATTTCAACATATATCAACGTTGGTGCCACCAACTCTTAGCACAGTAGATGGTAGATTTTGGGTTGTAAACATTCCCCATGAAGTTCATTGATAAGAAAATCATCTTGGATCCTGTGTATGATAGGGACAATATAGGAGGAAAGACACTCCTAAAGATCAATTGGGAAGAGCCAAAAGTATATGATATTAGGGTGGTAACACATGAATTCATGGACTAGAGGCATGAAGTTTTTGAAAAGGTTTGTTCCAGAAGCATCAAGAAAATGGCCCAACCCTATCAACAATATGAGAAGCAAGATAAATAGAAGAATGGTTCCTCATTCATGAAACCAGATCCCCTTCAAGAAGCTCTGACATAATAAAATTTTAATGAGTTGGGAGAATAGATAAGAAAATTATAGAATCTAACTTCCACCACCGAACAAGGAGTCACTAGTGGACTTAGTGCAAAACCCCTTTCAACCACACAACCTTCCCAAGAAATGAGCTCAACTAACCCTATCCTCAATATCTCGCACATCACCATTGAAGTAGAAGTATGTGTCAAAGACAAAGAGGATGTTCCCTTGGTGTTCCCTAAAAAGAAAAAGAAAAAGAGAACACAAGTAGTGAATGATTCATCCATCAAGCCTGACCCCGAAGGTGGGCAGGTGGACTATCATGTCCTGTGGAACTGAGGTATGGTACATAGCTCTATACCACCCCACTTTCTCTTTGAGATCAACAACCTCTTGATGTAATCTCACTACCTCCTGGGATGCCCCTACAACACCCCCTCCACCCCTCACCCAAGCAATGACTAACTATCACATCAATCCATCCCTCTCCCCCTGCAACCTATCCCTTCAACCTTGGAGTCTATCCCTCTCTTGCCTCACCTAGTCCCACTCATATATGGTCTACACACCATCTTTTAATTCCTATTCCAAGTCAAAAATGAGTGTATCTCTCTCTCCTTGTACATCCTATAACATCTTGGTCATCATAGTGTGTGTCACCTGCAAGGATGCTAGTTGTGTTGCTAGATCCACCCCTCCCCTGGCCGAAGATGATCATGTCCCTAGGGAACCTATGGGTGCCTATCATGGTGGTGGGACCTATGGTACATGTCCTCCCCCATCTCCCCCATCCCCTCTCCTATCCCCTCCAACTCCTCCTCTATATCCTCCCTAATCCACATCCATGTGAACTCCCCCATCCCCTCCATCTCCCTTGTATCCACCTCCATCTCCTCTCCTTTCCATCCTTGAGGCCTATACTAATACTAGCACTCTCATTGCCCCTATCTCTCTCCCCACTCTCCCCCTTTCCAATTGGGTTGTCACTTCCCTAATCATCTTGGCCTCCAGCAACAACCCTGATCTCCCCACCACTCATGGCCTCTTGAGCCACACTCGGTACTCCACTGTGCCACCTAAATCTATCTCTCCTCCTTCCCAATCTCAATGGATGGCCTAAATGGACCTCCACATGATGATCAACCCTCATCTTTCTAACATACCCTCAAACTATTAGCGCCTCACTTGAGTAGTGTGCTACTACCAATGCTATGCATCTGGTACTCCCTGTATAAAACCAAACTATCTAGCCACTTGATATGGTTGGTACTACTTGAAAATGTACTCCCATCACCTTGTTAGCTATATGGAGGTCATGGAAAATATTAGGTGTGTCTGGTCCTTTGATCATGGCCCCACCCACATATATGGTCTTCAAGTAATCTCATCTCTAATATCATTCAACACCTCATTCTAATAATTTGTATCATCGACATCATGATATGTCAGAGGCTCTCCCTAGCTATATACCATAGGTTGATCAAACTACCTATCTCTCATCCCTACTGGTCTGAGCACTGCAATGTGCTCCCAGCCCCATACTTGGAGAAAAGTATCAAATCTTATGCTCCTCCCCTGCCCCTCCCCACTGTGGTAAACCATCTGGTGAAGGTCCCTGTAAAGATTTTCCATCATGAGAGTACCCCATGCAACAAGAACCCTAGCATCCATGATCCTCACCATCACTTGGATAAGTGCTAATGTAGCACTAGTCCCTCTCATGTTAGGAGAAATATACCCTGAGACTAGACCACACACATGGAAGTATACTCAGAGAGTTACCAACCCCGCCCTTAAATGACAAGCCAATAATAATTGGCCATGGTGAAAAATTAGAACCACACCAAGCTCCAACAGTACTTTCAATGCCTGCTACTTGGTATTGTCTCCTACTATAATCTCGATCCCCCAAATTGGGAGGAAAAATATCTAGTACACGTCCTCCAAGGTCATCGTCATCTCCCTTATCAGAAGATGAAAGTTGGTCATCTATGAATGCCACCTCCCACATAGTGTTGTCACCATCATAATGTATGCCTATCTATGGGGCATCCAAGACAAGTACTCTAACCCAATCACATCAATCCACACCTAGTTAGGGGGTGTGAACTGATCTACCACCTAAAATACCACAACCCGCCTCTGCCAAGATGTGAGTCGGTCCAAGGACCACTAAAAAAAATCAAACTCAACTATGTCAGTTTATTTCCTACTAAATTTTATCCACAAAACCCTTCCCCTTCATCCTCTACCCTATCCCCTCCTAAAAAAATTTTTTTTCCTTCATTTTAGTGATCTTGTAGAAATAACCCATGTTCTTGCAAACTGCCTTAGTTCTTGCGATCCCACAATTGTAGGATCTCTTAACCTAATTCTAACCCAATCATTGTTGGAACACATTCCCATGATGAAATTCCCCTAACTCCCTGATCCCATGTGAGATCACATAATTTCCCTCTGCGTAACCTATTTACTCCAGGAACATGATCCCACAAGAAATTCTTGGCAGGATCACATTCTCGCAATAAATTCCTCAAACATTCCCCTTTTGGCATTCCTACCAAAAATCCCAAACCCCTACCCACCTCCCAATCCATTGCATTTATTTTGGGATCGTGATCTCATAGGACTTGAGGGTGATCCTATTGATCTCGAGCCTGTGGGATCACAAGTTTGCAAAATAAAAAATAAAATAAATATGATAAAATAAATCACAAAGTTGAGTTTTTGACTCTACTTGTATATTGGGAGCTCGATGCTACTATATTCTCCTCACTATCTCCATCCTATGCCTTAGTCACCCTCCTCTCACCGTTGTTGTATGCTATATCAGAGCTTGAAACATCAGAAAAACTATAAGCTTGGATATGTGCAAATAACCCCTTTCTAGCCCACCTGACCCTTATTACGGCCACCCCGTGACTTTATTTTTCCTCCCAAAGCCTCCAACTATCCCCAATTTTCCCATTTTCCTCTCACCCCTTATTTTCTTTCCCATATTCCCATGTTTTCACTCCTTACCGCTCCTTTCCCTCTATTTTTGCCACCCCCTTCTTTCTTTTGAGATGTCGCTTGGGCCCTTTTTTCTTTCTCTACCACCCTCTTGAGGGGGCATCACCCAGTCTAACTTCCTTTTTTGTATTCTGAGGCAACCTCATTGCCTGTTAATTCTTTGTGTCATCTATTATTTCAAAAAGTCTTTGAAATAGTATTATTTTAACACTATATCGAAGAGGGGCAAAATGAAGACACCTAAATTTGATTACATAATTAAGTAATCCTATTTAGTTCTCTCCTAGGACATTAATCGATTAAATATGAAATATTTATTTAATTTATGTCATCCCCTAGTTAATAAATATAATTAATTAACTATAGTCCAATTAATTATCTAAATGGCAACCCATAGTTTGATAATTAATTAAATCCCCCTCCTCTATTAATTTAAATAAGTGCACTCATCTAATTACATTAATTCATAAATCTCTTTTTCCTTCCACTTGGAATTAATTAATGCATTTAATTCAATTTGATCACATGGCTCCTAACTTTAACCCCCAACCTAACCTATCCCAACCACCAAACTCCTAGTTCCAACTCAACCCAACCTATTCACACATGCTAACCCTTCTTAATTAACTAATGACCCATGATTAGCTAATATAACCCTCCACTCATTCTATCTCCTTCCATAACATCCTCCTAATTCACCCACTTGTCCTCTAATCCAAGCCTAATCACTCCCTAAATATTTGTAGAATCATAATCCAAAGATTAAGAAATCCTAACCCAACCCAAGTCAACCCTCATGTCATATCCTCACATATTCCTCATCTGATGTCAACCTTAAATGCTCTTATAGATCTCTTACGCACTCCATCCATCTCTTACACCTTTTTCCCCATCTCTCTTCCCAATTTGGTCACATTCCTCATAGGATTTGACCTCTCCTCCCAAGATCTCTTCCTATGACACTTGTGACAATGCTATGAATTTGAGAAAGCACAAGCCATGTGCTCTATCTTGGATGCATCTCCACCATTCCTTAGGTTTTCATCTTTCCCATTCATTCCATCCTCCCTTTGCCTATAAATTGAACCCTCTTCTCCTCATAAATCATCTGCCATTCGAGAAAAGTTATAATGTCCATTTGAGAGCTAAAAACCATATTCATACCCTCATAATGCCAAAATTTCCACTTACCTTTGAAGCTTGAGCAACATACTTGAGCACACATACCCAATCTTGAACAACAACTATTCAATAAAGAATGGCTTCTACTTGGTTAAGGAGGTTTGCATGCTCTTTAGGGCATATTTTATGTTATTAATATTTAATTTGAGTCCAGTCTTAAGGGTAGAATTATCTTAGTTTGTGAATGTTTTAATTTTTTATTTCATTCCTTGCACACTAACTTGTTTCTTATAGTTTCCAGTAGGCAAAAATTTATCAAGATAGAGTTGACTAGCATAACATAATTTTCTAGACTGTCAATTCTCCTTCCTCTCCCTTCTTTCCCCATGGAGCATCTAGCATAACACAATTTGCTAAGTTTGTGGAATTTATGGTCTCTCTCTTTTCTCTCAGGGTTATGCTAGTAAGTAGGATCATAGAGTTGATATCATCTTTGGTGATGCTCTTGTTCTTCCTATGTGATCACTTATGCTCTTACAATCACTTTCCAGACATGATATTAGTGGATCGGATATTTTTGGCCAAGGTCTCTTTCACTACTTTATTTGGGGTTTTGTTTTAGTACTAACTATTAGGAATGGGAACACTGAGAGAGGGTGGGGGGGGGGGGGGGGGGGGTTGAATCAGTGTTCTATATAATTACTTTCTGATACTTGAAACTTAACTCAATAACTTAATTAGTGAATTGAATATTAAAGTATGTAAAGTAATCAACACATAACACATAACACCAAATGTGATTACAGGGAAAACTTGGCCAAAAGAAAAACCCCGGTGGAAATTAATACCCACTAATAATTGTACTTGTGTATTATGAACCTGTTAATGTTCCTTAGCCTTGTTAGGAGCTATCATTACAATGATTAAGTACAATGACCTTGTCAAGGGTCGGACCCTATTAGGGGTGAGGACACACTTTCCTAGAGATCACTGCTCAAATGGTGAAGGCTACAACCTTCTGAGTATCAGATACACACTATATCTGTAATGGTGAACTGCTATTGTGACACTACTTGTCTGATTAGTTCCTTATGTGCGCTAATGCTTTAACCTCTTGTAAAGCTCTATATCATACTGACTTCTCTTCCCATACTTATGCTCTTCTATATCATCTTTTGTCTCCAACAACATCTCAAATACAAAGGTGCATGTCTTATTTATATGCGCAAACAAAACTATTCACTTAAGTCGGCCTATAACTAATTACATACAACACTTCCAAATAAATTGGCTCAAGTGTGTTTACATACAATGATATTAACATGTCTATAACCTAAATACAATAGGTGCATAGGATTTAAAAAATAATATTATAACCGCTAACCAAAATACTAATAGTTGGCTCCATACTCTGTTCTGTTCTGCCGCTCACTGTTTGTATCACTTCAACTCACTGTATCTTCATCATACTAACTCATTTGATCATGTGATCTTAGAATTAGCATGAATACATAGTTAGAATCTTATCTTCTAGGGTACATGCCAAAACTCATTCATACGCACGTGCGCTGATGCTATGTTCCTCAGGTTCTTTGCTGACTGTCCTGTCTTCCATACTTAACCATTTTTCTTATCTTCTAAGTTATGCGCTAACTCTAAAAATTCATATGACTTTGTTTCCATAATAAAAACAATAAATCATAGTCATATACAATAGTATAGTCAACTTTATAATAATCTCCCCCTATGTCATTAATGGCAACAAAGGAATATGGCAAAGTTAATAAACTGTATCTTACACAAAAACTTTCTAACATATACTCTATCTTATGTCTCCCATTTTACTATATATAATTTTCTCCATATTATCCCTTCTACTATATAATATACTCCCCCTTTTAAATTCATGATAGATGTGCTCAAAAAATGAATCTACAAGTACTTACACAGTGAGTACATCTGGGTATGCAATCTGAAGGTTTGCAATTTCTTGCTGCCAAAATGCCTTCAGTGCATCTACTATTTGGAGATGGGTGCATAGTGCATAAGTTAACTTCTCCATCTTCTCTAACTCTAAACTTGAACCTTGATCATATGTCACCATCATGGCATCAATTTCCTTGATATTCTGATTCAACACATCTAAAGAGGGTGCAAGTGCATGTCTCAACTGAGCTTGCCTAGCCCTTATCTGAGCCATTTCTTTTTTTGCCTTCTCAATCTTATCCACTTGTCCTTGGTAGAAATTATTGCACATATTTATATCTATTTATGGATCTTCTACTAATTTCCTTACCGCTTCCATCATTGATTTAGCTTCCCAAATCTTCTTTGAGAGGTCTACAGTTAGTTTGTCCTTATCCATACACTCAGCTATTATCTTTCTACCTTTGGCTGCTAAGTCTTTCAGTAAAGCTTGACCAACCTTTAAAGAACTAAGGTCAAGTGTGAAGTTACCTATCAATTCACTTAGCCTCTTCTTAAGATATTTTTCTTCTGTAACCTTGGATGTTAATTCTTCTACGCTTGAGAAGTTTGCTTTGAAGCGTGTCATGATGGTGCTGACATCATCTACTAAATGTACATTAGACACTTTCTTGTCTTTAGGCAGTAAGTTATTTATAATGTTGACTAATTCAACAAACAATGGATTCCTCTTACTTGGCTCTCCTTTGCCTTCTCCATTGCTAGCACATTGATCTTAATCAGGTCTTCTTCTCCCCATGAATCTAGACTTGTTGTGTCACAGGTCAAACTTGACAACAATGACATTGAGGGCTTAGGGGTAAGGAGTGAACTTTGACTAACATCCATTACCTCAGTCTTTAGATTCAGTGGAATTTCAATAGATGGCTCATCTATAGGTTCATCTTGCTTGTCTTCTTCCTTCTCACATTCAGGTTCATCTTCTTTCTCACTTTCATGTTCAGTCAGGTCTTCAACTTGAACTTCTTCTTGTTACATATGTGAATCATCACTGCATAGAATTTCTATTTTCTCAGTGCTCAAAAATTCTTCCTCAAACTTATCTAAATCTTTATCTATGATGCCATAGAAATTTCTACATTATCAATCACTATAGTGTCTTCTTTTGCTTCTATTGCTTCTGTAGATGCTGGTACTATGGGCACTAAATCTTATGGACCTATCATCGGTGCATCAAGGATCTCTGACTCCTTGGATTATGGAGATGGAACTTGAGTTGTAGGCATAGTAGGAGGGTGTATGTATCTATCCAAGAACACCTTCTCAAATTATTTTTCAGTCTCCTTTGCAACTAACTCATAATCCTTGTTCATGATCTGCAAATTTCTCAGCTTTGTTCTTAGGTGTGGCTTCACCAAATCCAATAATAGTTTTTTCTCTTCAATTGAACATACAGGGAGGCTTTCATCCAGTATCTTCTCCCTTATTCTGAAGTCTTCTTCTATAGCCTATCTTCAAATAGTCTAAAATGTTCCATACACTGTCAGGAATGACTGTCTTAAGTTCCAAGACTATCTTCTTGAACTTAATCATGTGTTTTATGATCATTGAGTGGATCTCTGATTTGTCAATCTCACTATACTTATCATAAAAATTTCCTATTTCATCAATTCTTCCTTCATCTACTATCCTTGTTCTCAACACTTCAAGATTCAGCTTGAATCCAACCTCAAGATGTGCTTGAGTGTTCTTCCTTTGAATTCTGGTTGTCCTAGAAGATGGATGGCTTGCGTTGGTCTGCTTCTTCCTCTTAGGCATCCGACTATACTCAGGAGGTGGTGTGGACTCCAAGTCAATTGTATCTATGGGTGTAGGAGTAATATCATCTTTCTTACTCTTATTCTCCTTGGGATCACCTATTTTCTCTATTTTTAATTTAGTAGAGGGTGCAATCTCAAGTTGCATTGCAATCTTGGCTTCCCTTGCTTTATCCAGGTCTACTTTGTTAGAAATAGGGAATACTGAGAGGGGGGGGTGAATCAGTGCTCTACAAGCTTTTACTTTTTCCCAATTATGGATATAAAAGATTATCTTTATGCTTCCATAATAGAGTAAACTAAAGAACATGCATAACAATAAAGAAAATGAACTCATAACACATTATTTGTTCTCGAGGAAACCCTAGCCAAGGGAAAACCCTGGTGGGGATGATACCCACAAAGATCCACTAATCAAAAGTATCTTGTTAAGGATTTTGACCCTATTAGGAGTTTTCTACATATATATAGTATCTCAGTCCTAATTAAGGGACTATAGACCTTGTTAGAAACCTCAATCCTGCTAAGAGTTGGTAGTACTGATTACAAATGATTACAAGATGAGCCCATTGCCCAAACAAGTAATGTACAATGATTACTGATTACAAAATAGGGTAAGGTACATAACCTTATACTACTTGCTTGTCTTTCACAACCTTGCATCAATTCCTTTCACATATAAGTTCTCTATATCATCTATCTTATTCACATACATCACACTCTTATTTTTCGCATTCCATATGCCTTACATTTATACAAGTTATTAGGAATAATAACTTTTACAGTCTGCTTTACAAAACATAAAGATTTACAAAAAATACATATTTAACCAATGGTTAACATCTAGGATGTTGTCCCTTTATATTATTAAGACATTATTTTGATAAACAAAATAATCCTTTAACTCTTTACCAATTTTGTCTTCTTTCTCTGTCCAGTCGGCTTTAACACTGTCTCTGGTAATATTGCAATAACTTCTTCCGTACATGCCATACAGATGTGCTCTCTCAGGCGAGTCTTTAATAAGCATCATAGTATCTATGTTCAAGTGGACAAGCAATGAACTTACTTCAATCAACATCACCAATCAAAACTATCTTAGGGTACACATAGAAAAATACTGCACACACTTAGACAATTTTACTCTGCGCTCTGTCATACTTGCTCTCTGTCATGTGCGGTCTTCATCTAGATCATATGTTTCCATAATCAAAAAATATAGATATATAACTCAGCCAAATTTCCAACAATCTCCCCCTTTGTCATTGGTGGCAACATATGAGAAAATTGGCTAAGTCACAAAACTCAAAATCTCTAAATTGTGGCCATAACAAAAATATATCTTCGTTGTCCTTATAACTCCACATATATTATCTATATTCAATACTCCCCCTATTAATATACTATTGGAAACTTTAATTGAAGCAATTGTTGTATTGTCATTGATGTCAAACCTTAACTAGTAAGACTATTGCTATTTAAGAAAGTACTATATCTATTTGAGTGTTGCTAAGGGGTAGGCAAGGTTGGTAACAATAGCACCTAAGGAAAGGTTGAGTTATCTTGATACTTCAATGAGTACTTGATTATGTGGCACAATGATCAGACAATGTATTATTTATCTAAGAAATAATGAAGACTAAACTGGTAGGCTTAACCGACCAAAAGTGAAGAAATCTAGTTTAAGCTGAGTGTTGTTAGTGTTGACCGAGCTAGTATATGCCAAGTAAATTCAATGTTGACCGAACACCAGTTAATTACCGAGGAAGATAATGTTAGCCGAGGAGACAGTTTATTTTGTGACCGAGCTTTCTAGTGAAGACCGAGAAGTAGAACATAGTATTGACCGAGTGCCAATATTTTGCATTTGAGGAAGAATTCAGATTTCTTGCCGACATCGTTGAATTTTTGGATTATGTAAAATGTGTTGACTTTATTTATTGATTGTATGAAAGCATTTAATGCATTGTAAGATGTTTTATTGTAAATCTATTAAGAGATTCAAGATATTTCTAGAAGGATAGCCGAAGAACATAATGTAGGATGGATTCAATGAATCTCACCTAACCCTAAGATCTACGAAGGAGATTAAGCAACAAAAGATGTATTGACCTAATAGAGAAAGTATTAAGGAAACCTAAGCAAGAGGTTGAACAAGGAGTGGATGCTGGAAATGTTGTTGATGTTACTAATTGTCTAAGCAGAGAAGGCTGAAGGAGAAGTGTTGTGATTTCTTGAAGAGAGTTCCGAGAAAATCAGTGATGGAGATGGTAAAGGTTCATAGTCAGTAAGCCAACATATGTGTATGGAATTGAATCTGATATTTACAAAGTGAGTTGTATGTTTTTCAGATCAATATTACTGCTACTTTCTAACCATTGTAACAATCAAAATCCTTTTAATAGAGGTTGACCTAACAGTCATATGTATAAATCATTTGAATAAGGTTGCATTCTAATGGAGTGTATGTAAGTCCTATAACAAGGTGCACTTTTAACAAAGTGGTTTAAATCCTTTAACTAGGTCACACCTGACAGTGTGTTTGTAACCTTTGACAGGGTTGGATTTTCACTGAGCTCACTTCAGAAGAGTGAACATAATAGTAACATGTTACAAAGTGGTTTTTCCCAAATTGGATTTCCACTATAAATCTTGGTGTTGATACTTGTGTGAATGTTTTGGTTTGAACATTTCTATGTTTTACAAGTTAGATGCTATTGGATAAGTGGACTGTAGTGTTATATGTTTCTGTTATGCAATCACTAATTATCGAGTAGTTGTTGGTTATTAGATCTGATTTGTTAAAGAGTTTAAAGTTTTTTTTTATACATCTAGACCTGAGAACAACTGATTCACCCCCCCTCTCTATTCTTCTAAATCATATTAACAATTGGCATCAGAGTTGTTGGTGCTTACAAATAACAAGTTTGAAGGTACTTGAAGCAAATGATCAAGATGTATAAGAAGGAGGTACCAAAGATGAATAAGGAGAACTTCCCTGCATGGAAAAGCTTGATGAAGCTACATCTAGCCTGTATTCATGATTCTACAAAGTATTACATTGAGCATGACTATGCCACACCCGTTGCACCTCTAACTGCCGAGGAAATGAAAGCTAAACAAGAGCACAACCAAGCAATGTTTGAGATTGCATCTGCCCTAAGTTATCTAGAATTTGAAGACATCAAAGACTACAGTACTATAAAGAAAATGTGGGACACCCTTGCAAATATTTATGGTGCTGACATAAATGTGTTGAGAGAAAAAGTCAAGAGCCTAAAAGGTAAATTTGATGAAATGAGAATGCAAGAAGGTGAGAATATTGCACAATATTGTGGTAGAATAAAATAAGTTGTAAATGATATTAGAGGAGCAAATGGAACTATTGAGGATGAAACTATTATAGGAAAAGTATTGAGAACTCTGCGTCCTATCTATGCAATCAAAATTTCTACAATTCAGGAATCTAGATTTAACTCTACTAATGCTCTTACTTTGGAAAGTTTGGTTGGTAAGCTTACTACTTTTGAACTTTCTAACTATGATAACTTCACTGTTGGTAATATTGAATATGCTTTTAAGTAAAAAATGGTTCTTAGTTAGTCAAAGAAGGAAAAAGAAAGATGCATAAGTGAAAGTGACAGTGACACATCTAATGAAGAACTTGAGGATCTAGAAGCTCCTATGGCTAGTAGACTGAAAAGGGGAAAAGGAAGGTACAAAGGTAAACTCCCTATTATATGTTTTTCATGTAATAAAGTTGGTCATATAGTTGCTAGATGTCCTAACAGGGATAATAAGGATGAAGATAGAGACAACAAGCATAAATACAAAAGAGAAGATAGAGGTTACTGAAGATACAAGGACTACAAAGGAAAAGGTAAGAAATCCTGCTACATTGCCAAAGAAGAGACTGACACTTATAGTGATGATTTTGAAATTGAGGTTGTCTATGTTGCAATGAAAGATGAATCTAATGAGGATGAGAAAACTGCATTGATATCTTATGTGAACAAAAATGATAAATGGATTATTGATAGTGGTTGTTCAAATCATATGACTGGAGATAAGAGTAAATTTGATACCTTAGATCATTATAAAGGTAGAAGTGTAAAATTTGGAAATGATGCACCATGTCCTCTTAGAGGGAAAGGATTGATTAAGCTGACTAATAAGATCACTTGTGAAAATGCTTATTGGGTTGAGGGTCTTAACTATAATCTGCTGAGTGTTGCACAACTTAATAGCACTAGCTACCAAGTGGAATTTCATGACAGGAAGGCCAAAATATTTGATGCCACTGGTGAACTGATTGGAAGTGGAGAATAGACAAGAGGTAATTTTTTATATCTAGACCTATCTGAAGAAACATGTATGATTTCACAACTTGATGATATTTGGTTATGGCATAAGTGACTATGTCATGTTAACTTTGATAATCTGGTAGAGATTAGTAAGAAAAAGAAAGTAAGAGTTCTACCTAGATTGAAGAAACTTGAGAATGTAATGTACAAATAATGTCAGTTGGGTAAGATGACAAAGTCTAGTTTCAAGAGTAAAACTTTTACTTCTAAGAATATCTTAGATTTGGTTCATACTGACCTTTGTGGACCGATGGGTGTACAAAGCTATTGTGGTGCTAGATATTTTATCCTATTTGTTGATGATTATACCAGAATGATGCATGTAATGTTCTTAAAGGAAAAATCTGATACTTTTCAATTTTTTAAGTGGTATGTGGCTAAGGTTGAAAAAGAGACAGGTAAGAACCTGAAGTGTTTGAGATCTGACCGAGGTAGAGAATTTACATCAAATGAATGTAATCTATTTTGTAATGATAGAAGGATCAAAAGATAGATGTCTGCACCTAGGACTCCTCCACAGAATAGTATAGCAGAGAGAAGGAAAAAATCTATTTTGGATTGTGCAAGGACATTAATGATTGAAAATAATGTTGCATAGAAGTATTGGAAAGAAGCTATAAGTACAGCTGTTTATACTCTTAACCAAGTACAAATAAAAAAAGGTACAAATCTGACACCTTATGAATTATGGCATGGGTATGCACTGAATGTAAAGTACTTTAAAACTTTTGGAAGTAAGTGCTACATATTAAGGATAGTAGAAATGGAAAATTTGATACTAAAAGTGACGAGGGTATATTCCTAGGCTATTCCACAAAAAGTAAAGCTTATAAGTGTTTGAACTCTAACGCTAACAAAATTGTGGAAAGTGTGAATGTCAAAGTTGATGAGTATGCAGAGAAAAATGAAGTTGATAGTAACAGAGAACCAGAAGATTATAGATCTTTTGTGTATATAGAGGAAGAAGAGGCAAGTGATAGACCTACACCTGATGCTGAGTCTCAGGTAAGCAATGTCGAGCATCAGGAAAACAATGCTGAGAGAGAAGAAGAACATGCCGAGTGGTAGGAAGAAGCTACCAAGTATCAGGAAGAGGTTGCCAAGCATTCAGAAGCTGAATCTGACAATCTTGTTGGTGAGTGTCATGAGCAAAATGAAAGGAGAGCATAACTTGTTCTAGCACAATATGTAAGGAGACATCACAAGCCTGAACAGATTATTGGAGATAAAGATATTGGAATTCAGACCAGAAGCAAGGCAAGAGATCCAACATGTTTACTATGTGAATTTGAACCTAAGAAAACAAAGGAGGCATTAGAAAATGAAGATTAGATAGAAGCAATGAATGAAGAGATAGACCGGATAGAGAAGAATGATACCTGGACTCTAGTGCCAAGACCAAAAAATAAGAATGTCATTGGGACAAAGTGGGTATTTCATAATAATCTGAATGAGCATGGTCAAATCACAAGAAACAAAGCTAGGCTGGTATGCAAAGGCTACACACAAGAAGAAGGAATAGATTATGGGGAGACATTTTCCCCCGTAGCAAGATTGGAAGGAGTAAGAAGTTTGCTTGCATATGCTACCTATAAAGATTTCAAGGTATACCAAATGGATGTTAAGTCTACATTTTAAAATGTTATATTGGAAAAAAAAGTGTATATTGAACAGCGAGAAGGATTTTTTGATCCAAACAGAAGACACATGGTTTGCAAACTAAATAAAGCACTGTATGGATTGAAGCAAGCTCCCAGAGCATGGTATGAGAGATTGCAAAACTACCTAATACAGATTGGATTCTCAAGGACAAATGACACAAGCAATTTGTACATTCTCAACCTTATTTTTCTTTAGAAGAAAGATACTCAAAGATATTTTTTAGAACAAAATATTTTGCTGCAAATAAGATTGAGAATGCTCTGCAAAAAACTCCCACTCAAACTTGAGATTAGCTCAAAAAACCCTACCCAACAACTAGGATCAAAATTTGATCAAGCTTTGATACCACTTGTAAGGAAACTCAGGTGTAGAAATAGCTTCCTACGCTAATCTCTATAGGAGAGTATTGTGCAAATTTATAAGAATTTGAACAATAATCAAAGATATTGACAGCAGGAGATCCACCAGTGCTTATGTGTTCACTATGTTTGGTGGTGCCATTAGTTGGATGAGTAAGCGACAACCTGTGGTTGCTTTGTCCACTACAGAAGCTGAGTACATGGCTGCTACTCATGCTTGTAAAGAAGCCATTTGGCTTAGAAGATTGTGTTCTGATGTTGGTGTTGATACAGAATAGATTACTATTTGGTGTGATAGTCAGAGTGCTATTTGCCTTGCAAAGAATCCAACTTTCCATGCCAGAACAAAGCACATTGATGTGCAGTTTCACTTTGTGAGAGATATGGTGGAAGATCAAAAGGTAAATTTGGAGAAGGTAGATACTATGAAGAATGTTGTAGATGCATTAATGAAACCAGTGGGCACTGAGAAGTTCAGATGGTGTTTGGAGTTTATGGGCCTTTTGGCCTACAACGGTTAGTTCCTTTTATGTTCCTATTGCACTTACAAGGTGTTTGACAAGTGGGAGAATGTTAGGAATAAGGTGTCTCAACCTTGGATAATTCCTATTCTTATTATTTGTTTTGTAAATGTATTTTTTGCAAATAATATAATTAAGTGTGAGTGTACATGTCTAGTTGGCATGTTGATGTGTCACTCCACTTGATGTGTCGGCATCTTGTGCGTAAGGAGATCATGACTGAAATAGTCATGACGGATTCCTATAATGTGTAAGAACTATTTAAGGAATGTGCTATGACAGGTGTAAGAGCATCTTATGACTTGGGCCTATTTGGGCGCCCAAGAAGAAGTGGTTGGTGTGTGTAAGAGAATATGCCAAAAATAGGTTGGTATGACAGATTCTCTTACACTTCTCTTGTGACCGTTATTTTTGGTGGATTATATGACAACCTGTCATAGTCTATTCTAGGGATGGACACCTATTCTTGGGATTGCATGTAACAACTGTGTACATGTGGCTTTGTGCATGGGTCTTGGTGGTTGTGCCCATTTTTGGGTCCAGAGGAGTCTATATATATGATGCTGCTCCTATGGGAGAGATATAATAGAAATTTAAGTCTTGTTGGCTTTGTCTCTCATTTCCTGAAAGAACTTGCATTGCAAGTGTATTGTAATCTTTTCCTTGAAGATAATACATTGTGCAGGTTTTGGAGTGCTGGGGTTTTTTACCGAAAGCTTTTCCCCAGGGTATATCATTGTGTCATTCTCTATTTTTCTATATGCATTGTATGTGGTTGCAATATCTTTGTTAAAGTAGTTAACGAATCTAAAATTGTAAGGATTTATAAGAATTTGCACAATACTCTCCTATAGAGATTAGCGTAGGAAGCTATTTTCACACCTGAGTTTCCTTACAAGTGGTATCAGAGCTTGATCAAATTTTGATCCTAGTTGTTGGGTAGGGTTTTTTGAGCTGATCTCAAGTTTGAGTGGGAGTTTTTTGCAGAGCATTCTAAATCTTATTTGCAGATTGAGATGGCAAGTTCATCATATGGAAGAATGGAGGTGGAGAAATTTAATGGCACTAATTTCGAGTTGTGGAAACTCAAGATGGAAGACATGTTGGAAGATCATGACCTATGGGAAGCGACTTCATGTGCTACAAGACCAGCAACTATAGCTCAAGTAGATTGGGATATCAAAGACCGTAAAGCTAAGGGTCTCATAAGACTCTGTTTAACTGATGTAGTTCTTTTGAATGTTCTAGATGAGAAAACCGCAAATAGTTTGTGGGAAAGACTTGTGGCCATGTATCAGGCCAAATCTCTGGTGAACAAGTTGTTCCTGAGGAAGAAGTTGTACTCTCTATGAATGGAGGAAGGTGGATCCTTAACGAATCATTTAAATGCATTTAATCTGTTGGCTTCACAATTGACATCAGCTGGTGTCAAGTTAGAGGAGGAGGATCGTTGCTACACACTTTTGTGTTCTTTACCAGATTCATGGGACCATCTTGTGATGGCTCTCAGAAGCACTTTAGTCACCTTCAAAATGGATGATGTGGTGTCTTCGCTGCTATCAGAGGAGATGCAAAGAAAGGCTTCCGTTTCAGAAAAAGAAGCCCTTGCTGTTTGTGGGAGATCTACTGAAAGAGGGAAGAAAAATGACAATAAGTCTGACAATAAGGGTAGATCCAAATCCCATGGGAAGTTAAAGACTTCCAATAAGTCCAAGGAAAAATGTTGGAACTGTGATATATCTGGGCACTTCCGTAAAGACTGCAAAGAGCCGAAGAAGAAGAAGAAAGGTTCAGATTTAGCTTCAGAAAGATATCAAGAAGATGGCGATGCATTCATCACAGCTTTGGCAGCCCATGCATCTGATGATGTGTGGTTGGTTGACTCGGGTGCATCTTTTCACATGACCTCTCATGGAATTTGGTTCTAAAAATATGAAGAGTTCGATGGTGGAAAGGTGTACTTGGGTGATGATTCTCACCTAAAGATAGTTGGACGTGGAAGGGTCACTATCAAATTTCCTGATGGATGAGTAAAGGGAATCAACGGAGTTATGCACATTCTGGGTTTGGCACGAAACCTATTATCTATAAGTATGTTGAATGATGTAGGTGTGCAAGTTTTTTTTTGAAAGAAGGATGCAAGATGATGAGAGGATCGATAGTGCTTGCAAGGGGTACTAGGAGAGGTACCTTATTTCAGCTAGATGCATGTATTCCTCTATGTAATAGTTCTTCATCCTCACCATCTGAACAAGTAGTGAAGAAGTCTGTGGCTATTGGTTTCGATGGTAGTGCAAATACTTTAGAAGGTAAGCTTCCTGCAGAAAAGATAATGTTGTGGCATATGAGATTTGGCCACATTGGTGAAAAGGGTCTCAGAACCCTGAAAAATAAAAATCTCGTTGAGGGATTAAATGATTGCAATCTCGAGTTTGACTTCTATGAACACTGTGTCTATGGTAAACAAAATCATGTTCAGTTTTACTCTAGTTCTCACAAATCTTCTGATGTTTTGGATCTTATTCATTCTGATGTATTTGGTCCTGTAAAAGTTCCTTCAATCTCCAAGTCTGTATTTTTTGTATCTTTCATAGATGATTATAGTAGAAGGATGTGGATTTATTTCCTTAAAAGTAAGACAAAAGTCTTTAGTCCGTTCAAGGAATTTAAAGCTCTTGTAGAGAATCAGACTAATAAGAAGATTAAGTGTGTGAGAACTGACAATGGTGGTCAGTTTTGCTTAGCAGAGTTTGAACAGTTTTGTAAAGAACAAGGTATCAAGAGGCATAAGACAACTCCTTATACCCCACAGCAAAATGGAGTTGCAGAGAGAATGAACAGGACACTGATGGAGAAGGCTAGGAGTATGCTTAGTGGAGCTGGTTTAGAACAAAGGTTTTGGGCTGAAGCTGTGGCCACTGCTTGCTATCTAGTTAACAGATCTCCTACATCAGTCCTTGTTGGTAAGATACCCATGGAGGTGTGGTCTGGTAAGAAGCCTTCAATTAGACATCTTCATGTTTTTGGTTGTGAAGCTTATGCACATGTTCCAAAGGAGAAAAGATCTAAGTTGGAAAACAAAGCCGTTAAATGTATTTTCATCGGATACAATGCTGGTGTGAAAGGATACAAGCTTTGGGATCCTGTGACTAGTAAGGTGTTGTATAGTAGAAATGTTATTTTCAGAGAGCTAACATCTTCTCCTATTATGCTACAACTAGATGAAAAAGAAAAGGAAAAAGATGTTGTTCAGTTGCCTCCTACCCCTGAGAAGACTGAATAGAGAGACCATGTTGGGCCTAATGATGAGGAGAGCTCTAGCAGCTCTGATAGTTCAGAAGAAGAGGAAGAAAAATCTCAACCACAGCCCTTGAGGAGATCCATGAGAGAAAGAAAGCAACCAGAAAGGTTTGGTTATTCTATGTTAGATTCCAGTTGTGCCTTTGCTTTGATTACTAACACTGATGAGCCTAGATTTGTGAAAGAGACTTTGGGCATGGAAGATGCAGGTTCCTGGATTGAGGCTATGGATGATGAGATGGCTTCATTGGAGAAAAACAAAACTTGGGACCTTGTACCTTTGCCTAAAGGGAGAAAATCTGTTGGCTATAAATGGGTGTTCAAGAAGAAATTCTATGCAGATGGCAGTGTTGAAAGGTATAAAGCTAGATTGGTTGCAAAGGGGTATTCACAGGTAGAGGGAATAGATTATGGTGAAATATTCTCTCCTATTGCAAAGTTGACATCCATTAGATTTCTGTTATCTCTTGCTGCATCATATGATTTAGAGATAGAATAGATGGATGTGAAGACAGCTTTCCTTCATGGTGATTTAGAGGAAGAGATTTATATGTCACAACCTGAGCACTACATTGTTAAAGGTAAAGAATCCTTAGTTTGTAGATTAAAGAAATCTCTATATGGTTTGAAGCAATCTCCTAGGATGTGGTACCTTAAGTTTGATGCCTTTGTGTTGTCAATTGGATTTGTAAGATCAAAATCAGATCATTGTGTGTATTTCAGAGTTGAAAATGATCGCCTTCTTATTGTTGCATTATATGTTGATGATATGTTGCTGTTTGGGAAGGGTAAGGGTATGATTTCTGATTTTAAATCTCAGTTGTCAGCACAATTTGAGATGAAAGATCTTGGGGCAGCTAGGTACATCTTGGGTATGAAAATCAGTAGAGACATGTCTAACAGAAAACTTTGGTTGAGCTATAGTAAGTATGTGAAGTCTATGTTGGACAGGTTCAGCATGGCAGATTGTAGACCACTATGTGTTCCTATTTCCATGGGAACAAAGTTATCTGTAGATGGTTGTCCAAAATCTCCTAGTGAGGTGGAGGACATGAGTAGAGTACCTTATGCTAGTGCAGTTGGCAGTCTTATGTATGCTATGGTCTGTACTAGACTAGACATTGCCCAAGCAGTGGGAGTCCTGAGTTAGTTTATGGCTAATCTTGGACGGGTACATTGGGATGTAGTTAAGCGAGTATTCAGATATTTGAGGGGTACATCATATTACTCAATATGTTATCATGGTAACTCTTTTGGATCTTCACATTTAGTTTGTATTCATGGGTTTGTGGATTCAGATTGGGCAGGTGATATTGACAGCAGGAGATCCACCAGTGCTTATGTGTTCACTATGTTTGGTGGTGCCATCAGTTGGATGAGTAAGCGACAACTTGTGGTTGCTTTGTCCACTACAGAAGCTGAGTACATGGCTACTACTCATGCTTGTAAAGAAGCCATTTGGCTTAGAATATTGTGTTCTGATGTTGGTGTTGATGTAGAAAAAATTACTATTTGGTGTGACAATCAGAGCGCTATTTGCCTTGCAAAGAATCCAACTTTCCATGCTAGAACGAAGCACATTGATGTGCAGTTTCACTTTGTGAAAGATATGGTGGAAGATGGAAAGGTAAATTTGGAGAAGGTAGATACTATGAAGAATGTTGTAGATGCATTAACGAAACTAGTGGGCACTAAGAAGTTCAGATGGTGTTCGGAGTCTATGGGCCTTTTATTCTATAGCGGTTAAAGTTCCTGTTATGTTCCTGTTGCTCTTACAAGGTGTTCAACAAGTGGGAGAATGTTAGGAATAAGGTGTCTCAACCTTAGATAATTCCTATTCTTATTGTTTGTTTTGTAAATTTATTTTTTGCAAATAATGTAATTAAGTGTGAGTGTACATGTCTAGTTGGCATGTTAATGTGTCACTTCACTTGATGTGTCGACATCTTGTGCGTAAGGAGATCATGACTGAAATGGTCATGACGGATTCCTATGATGTGTAAGAACTATTTAAGGAATGTGCTATGACAAGTGTAAGAGCATCTTATGACTTGGGCCTATTTGGGTGCCCAAGAAGAAGTGGTTGGTGTGTGTAAGAGAATATGCCAAAAATAGGTTGGTATGACAGATTCTCTTACACTTCTCTTGTGACCGTTATTTTTGGTGGATTCTATGACAAGCTGTCATAGTCTAAATGGATGCCTATTCTTGGGATTGCATGTAACAACTGTGTACATGTGGCTTTGTGCATGGGTCTTGGTGGTTGTGCCTATTTTTTGGTCCAGAGGAGTCTATATATATGATGTTGCTCCTATGGGAGAGATATAACAAAAATTTAAGTCTTGTTGGCTTTGTCTCTCATTTCCTGAAAGAACTTGCATTGCAAGTGTATTGTAATATTTGTGTTGAAGATAATACATTGTGCAGGTTTTGGAGTGCTGGGGTTTTTTACCGAAAGCTTTTCCCCAGGGTATATCATTGTGTCATTCTCTATTTTTCTATATGCATTGTATGTGGTTGTAATATCTTTGTTAAAGTAGTTAACGAATCTGAAATTGTAAGGATTTATAATAATTTTCACAATACTCTCCTATAGAGATTAGCGTAGGAAGTTGTTTCCACACCTAAGTTTCCTTACAAAGTCTACATTTTTAAATGGTATATTGGAAGAAGAAGTGTATATTGAACAGCGAGAAGGATTTTTTGATCCAAACAGAAGACACATGGTTTGCAAACTGAATAAAGCACCGTATGGATTGAAGCAAGCTCCCAGAGCATGGTATGAGAGATTGCACAACTACCTAATACAGATTGGATTCTCAAGGACAAATGACACAAGCAATCTGTACATGAAAGATGAAGGTAAATGAATCTTGTTAGCTAAGATCTTTGTAGATGATATTATATTTGGTGGACAAGATGTCTTGTGTAAGAAATTTTCAAATGAAATGAAAACTGAATTTGAAATGAGTATGTTTGGGGAGATCAAATTTTTTGTTGGTTTGCAAGTATATCAGATGGAGAAAGGAATCTTCATCACCCATTCTAAATATGTTCATGAGATACTGAAAACCTTTGGTATGGAAGATTCAAGGCCAGTAAGTACTCCCATGGCTACTGGATAGAAGTTGTCTAAAAATGATGATGTTGTAGAAGTTAACCAGACTTTGTATAGATCTATGATTGGAAAGCTATAGTATGTTGTACATAGCAGACCAGATATTGCATTAGCTATTGGGATTGTGGCAAGATTCTCTGCCAATCCTAAGGAAACTCACATGATGGCAGTTAAAAGAATCATGACATATTTGAAGGGGACTGTTGAATATGGATTGTACTACAAGAAGCATGACAAGTTTGAACTGAGAGTGTATACAGATGTTGATTGGGGAGGAAATGTAGATGATAGAAAGAGTACTAGTAGTGGAGCTTTCTTTCTTGGATAGAGATTAGTTTCCTGGACAAGCAAGAAACATAATTGCATTTCCCAATCTATTGTTGAAGCTAAGTATGTGGCTGTAGCTGTGAACTGTTCAAATTTGATATGGATAAAGCAATTATTAGTAGGCATGAAAGAAGAAATCACTGAACCAGTTGTCATCTTCTATGACAACACAAGTGCTATCAACATCTCTAAGAATCCAGTGATGCACACAAAGACCAAACACATTGCCATCAAGTATCATTACTTGATAGAACTGGTACAAGATAAAGAGGTCCGCATGGAATATGTGAATACAAAGGAACAATTAGTAGACATATTCACTAAGGCTTTACCTAAAGAAGCTCATGAATACTTGAGAAGTCAATTAGGGGTCCTTCCCCTAATTGAGGCTACCTAGTCAAGCTAGGAGCACTACATCAAATGTGCTGTATAGAAAATCTAACAAATTGATGTAGAGAAAGGTCACACTTTAGGAGCAGCCTATAGTTGTGAAAAGCATAGAAAAGTCAAGAATTAGTCATAAGCAAAGATGGCAGAGGGAGAAATACTAGTACTGAACTGAAAGGATGATATCTACATCTGCAGGATGTATGTTTTTGTTGCTGCTTCGGCATTTTTCTCAAAGAGGGAGATGATCACAGTTGAATACATAGAATGGAAGATCAAGATAAAGGGATAAATTCAATGGATGGTCAAGCATGGCTAATTGATTATGTATCAAAATGAAGCTAGGATATTATAAGTATTTCTGATGGAGATATAAATTTTTGGATTAGTTCGTAATTCATGTGATATTCATATGGTGTTTCTATCAATGCCAAAGAGGGAGGTTATTGGAAACTGCAATTGCAATTGTTGTATTGTCATTGATGTCAAACCTTAACTAGTAAGACTATTGCTATTTAAGAACTTGATACTTCAATGAGCACTTGATTATGTGGCACAATGATAAGACAATGTATTGTTTATCTAAGTAAGAATGAAGACTAAACTGGTAGGCTTAACTGAGAAAAAGTGAAGAAATCTAGTTTAAGCCAAGTGTTGTTAGTGTCAACTGAGCTAGTATATGCCGAGTAAATTTAGTGTTGACCAAACACCAATTAATTGTCGAGGAAGATAGTGTTAGCCAAGGAGACAGTTTATGTGGTGACTGAGCTTTCTAGTGAAGACCAAGAAGTAGAACACAGTATTGACCGAGCGTTAGTATTTTGCATTTGAGGAAGAATTCAGATTTCCAGCCGACATCATTGAATTCTTGAATTATGTAAAATGTGTTGACTTTTTTTATTCATTGTATGAAAGCATTTAATGCACTGTAAGACATTTTATTGTAAATATATTAAGAGATTCAAGATATTTCTAAAAGGATAGCCGAAGAACATAATGTAGGATAGATTCAATGAATCTAACTTAACCCTAATATCTACGTAGGAGATTAAGTGGCAAAAGATGTATTGACCTAACAGAGAAAGTATTAAGGAAACCTAAGCAAGAGGTTGAACAAGGAGTGGATGCTGGAAGTGTTGTTGATGTTACTGACTGTCTAAGTAGAGAAGGCTGAAGGAGAAGTGTTGTGATTTCTTGAAGAGAGTTCCGAGAAAATCAGTGATGGAGATGGTAAAGGTTCACAGTCAGTAAGCCAACATATGTGTACTGAATTAGATTTGATATTTGCAAAGTGAGTTGTATGCTTTTTAGATCAATATTACTGCTACTTTCTAACCATTATAATAGTCAAAATCCTTTTAACATAGGTTGACATAATAGTCATAGGTATAAATCCTTTGAACAAGGTTGCATTCTAATGGAGTGTATGTAAGTCCTATAACAAGGTGCACTTTTAACAAAGTGGTTTAAATCCTTTAACCGGGTCACACCTAACAGTATGTTTGTAACCTTTGATAGGGTTGGCTTTTCACCGAGCTCACTTCAGAAGAGTGAACATAATAGTAACATGTTACAAAGTGGTTTTTCCCAAATTGGGTTTCCACTATAAATCTTGGTGTTGATACTTGTGTGAATGTTTTGGTTTGAACATTTCTGTGTTTTACAAGTTAGATGCTATTGGATAAGTGGACTATAATTTTATATGTTTCTGTTATGCAATCAATAATGACCGAGTAGCTGTTGGTTATTAGATTTGATTTGTTAAAGAGTTTAAAGTTTGTTTTTATACATCTGGACCTGAGAAAAACTAATTCACCCCCCCTCTCTATTGTTCTCAATCATATTAACATATACTTCCTTAACATATATATCAATTTTATGCTATCATATCACTCCCCCTTTGAAAACAATGACAAAAAGGTGTCAAAAACTATGATCTCAAAAAAAGTTTACCTTGATTCAAAATTGCAAAGTCGGTAGGCTTGCAACACAATCTGCAAAGTTCACTTTAATGATCTCTATCTCCTTCTCCAATTCTTTCTTTACTGTGTTTGAAACACTAAGAAGTGCACATAGACCATAAGATGCGATCTCACATGCATGAAGGTTTGCAAAGTTGAACTTCTCATAAGATTTCTTGGATGAAAGACATTCCTCCAATTGTCCTTCAACTATGCCAATCTTGATTGAAATGTGCTCTCTAAGAAGAGTGAATCTTCTTAATTTCTTATCTTTTTCATCTTTAAGAATCCTTATTTCATCATACATTTTACCAATTCTTTTCTCAACATCAAAAAAATTCATATTAGGGCTGACTAAAAGAGTTACCTCTGACTAAATTTCTGCCTTTTTAGCCTTAATCTTCTCAACCACTTCTGAAACATGATTTGCAGATTTTGTACACTGAATGTACAAAGTTTTACCTGTGTCCAAATTCCTTCTAAGATATTTTATGCATACATCCAGATTGTTAATATCATTTATGATATTTTGACTTATATCATGAAATATTTTGGCCTCATAGGCTACCTGAACCTTCACTGTAGCCATATCTGATAAGTTATTGAACTCATTATCAAATGCTTCCATAACTTCTCTAGCTCTTTCCAATGGGTCTACCTCTGCTATCTGATTAGTCACAACACTCTGTAACTTCTCTGTTATCTCTAGAAATGATCCTTCAAGGCTTTTTACCTTCTTTTTCTTTCCAATTATCTTGTTTAGGGATGTGATCAACTCCATTTGATCATCATCAACAACTTCTTTCCCAAAACTTTCAAAAATCGATTCAATCTGTGGTTTCTTTGCTACAATCTCAGGTGTAAGACTGATTTTCTCTCTACTAGGTGCTTCTTTCTATCCTTGAATCTCTATACTTTCTTGATTTTATGCTTGCTTTTCTTCTTCTTTCCTTGTTTCTTCCTTTCCTTCTTCAATTGATTTGTCCTGTTGTTCTAGAGCCGAATTGTCAACAATGTTCTCTAGGTTGCTAAAAGGATTATCATCACCGTCCAATGTGATCTTAGTTCCTTCCACATGCATTGATTCATCTTCAATGTTAATTAGTGGTGGAGAGGGACTCTTTTGATGCTCAGCTTCCTTAGCTTGTTCTATTGCAACATATGCAGTCATTACCTTTACTATTAATTGCTCAGTTTCTTTGTTTATCTCTTCATAGTTACCCCCCATTATTTGAATGGTTCTTCTCTTTGTTCTCAGATGAGTACCAAGTTCTTTCATAATTTCCTTAAAATGATCTTCATCTCTGACATCACATAGTTTCCTCACAAAATTTTCTCTGATTTTGTTATCTTCTTCAGTTGCTCTCTTTTTCCTATTAACTAGCTTGTCAAATAGATCATCACGGATCTTTCCTTGAATTTTACCAAACTTCTTATTTGCTAGGATCATATGTCTCATAACTACATTTTCCAAGTTAAATTTCTCTGAATAGTTGTAAATATCATAATACTTGTTCATCTTAGAAAAATCTCCATCATGAATGATTTGATCATTAACTTTCTCAATTTTAGGCTTCCATTTCTTCTTCTTCACTTCTATGTCTTCATCATCTTTTATCTCTACTATTTTCCTCTGTACTGGGGCAACTAATGTCTTTTGTCTCTTGCCTGGTCCAGTAGCTATTTCCTTTACTCTTTTTCCTGGTGGAGTGGCGGAAGATCTTGTAGACTTCCTTATTTCCTGTTCCTCTTTCTCTACTTTTACCACATATTGCAAATTTCCAGTCTCTACTGCTGATAGGCGTGGAACAGACAAAACTTCCTTTTGTCCAATATCTCTAAGTGTTGTTGCTGTATTCTTTGCAATCATAAATTCTTGTTCTGTCATCCTTGTGTCCTTCAAAATTTTCTTAATTGTACTTTTCGCTCTCTTCTTTGACTATTTTTCTTCCTGAATAGACTTTGCAGAGTTGAAGTTCTCCTCATAAATCCCAAATATGTTGCTATGTACATCCAACTTACATTTAAGCAATCTATTTACATATTCTTCTGCTTGAACTTCAGAAATTTCATAGCCAAGAGGGTCTATGAACTCTACTCTAGGTTCAACTACTTCAATGTAGGTAAAGTCAGTGTCAACCATAACGCATATCTCATTTTTATACTTTTCAACAATAGACTAAGGGATTCTTGATTTGTTCTTCATCAAGTTCTGAAATATTTTGATCACTAAAACTGCACTCTCATTGACCTTGTCTATAAGGTGTCTCCTATATACTTGGTTGATTATTTCCATTGAGGTATTTCCATCATTCCAATCATCTCCAATTGTAAATGTAAATCTTCTTATCAAATGGAAAAACATATATGTAATCAATGATGAGAATCTAAACTGGGAATTCTTAGTCTTCTTAATCTTTTCTAGGTTCTCAAACAACTGAATTCTCAAGATTTCACACATATCTACTTGCACTTTATCAACACACATCAAATAGGCTACATGAATCATTCCAGCTGCCATGTCATCTTCTTTAGAATTAGCACAAAACTTAGTTGTTAGGATCTTTCATAAATATCTAACATCATCTTGTTGTATATTGCTAATCACTATGCATCTGCCATTGTAAGATGATTTAGTGTTGTCCAATATAGTTTTCTTTACATTCTTTTCATTGAACGGTATGATTCTAGATTTAGACAAACCAGTTACTTCATGAATTAGGTCAGCTATGATTTCTATCACTCTGTCATCTAACCAAAAATTTCCATTATGTATTCTTCTCAAAATTATCTTAGTGCATTCGTCATCATCAAATTCATACTATAGTGAATACTTTATGATTTAATTATCCTTCAAATGTTCAAACCCTACTCTCAATGACATATCTTGATTGTAAAGCTTCTCATACTCTTTAGTAAAATCACTATCACTAAGGGTTTCAAGTTTACATCCCAAATATCTTCTAACATTCTCTAAATCTAAAACCTCATCTAGTACGGATGACGATGCTAATTTAGGGTCTTCTTCCAAAGGTTCTACTAGTTCCCTTTTAATCTTATGTATGATTTTATCTCTTATACTGTTAACCAATGAAACATCCATGTCTTCTACAAATTCTCTAACTGACTGATAGATTTTCTTAGTGAAATACCTTAATTTCATGATTTAGGGCTTTGCATAGATCCAACATGAAATTCCTTCACCAAATCCTTGCAAACTGCTCTTAATCACTGCTACTTGATCTCCTTAACACTTGTATTCTCTTTAATGATCAAACAATATTGATCATAAGCTTTTAACCTTTCGATCTTATAAGATTCTGACATCGCATTCAATTCTTTTGCCGCTTCTTTCCAAAAAGTTGTTCCTGCTTACCTGCAAAACTTATAACTTCTTGTGATCTCGCATAACATCATATCAGCTCATGCGCTCTTAACATAGCATTATTACATCATAAAATACCTTGCATGAATTCTAGGATTAGGGTTTCTCACATTGTTCATTCTACAAAACCTTGATGTATGACCAAATTTGTTGCATATCTGAAAAACTACTCCATTATTTCCATATCTCGGTCTAGTCTAGTTGATTTGTGAGCTGCAATTCATGGCAATGTGTCCAACCTTATTGCATCTATAACATACTACTTTATTTCTTTTGTTCATATCTTCAGTAGGTTTCTTATCTGCATGGTTAGTATCTCTAAACATTCTACTACTATTATTATTCTCGATAAATTTAGGTTTCCTACATTCAATAGCTCCATGTCCAAAACCATGACAGTTATAACAATAACCGTTAAGAGGTTTAAATTGCTTACTTGTACAATCTTTCTTCATATGACCAAAAGTGTTACATGCAAAACATTTACCTTTAAATTGTCTCTGCATACCTTTAGGTGATTCTTCTTTCTTAGGTGGTTCTTCCTCTTTAGACATATCCTCAGATTTGTTAGCTTCATCAGATTTATTTTCTTCTATGTTTTTAGAAACTTTTAGATCTGGTTCCTTGCTTTCTTCACTTACCTTAGATGAGTTAAATCCAAGACCAGTTTTATCATAGAATGTCTTTTGATAAGACATTTGTTCATCAATCTTCTTACTAGTAGAATATAGTTTCTCAAGTTGTTTCTTAGACTGAGTCAATTCACCTTTCATAATTGTATTGTACTTTTCAAGTTCAGCATACTGCAATTTGGTTTTCTCAAGTTCAGATGTCACTTTACAAAGTTTAGATTTCAGATCTTCTTTCTTAGATTTCAGATTTTCATTCTTAGATTTCAAATTTGCTTCATTCTTGATGTTTCCATCTTTCAAACTCAATTTTAGATTTACTATCTTTAATTCATGCTTAAGGATCTCATTTTCTTTTTCCACATTATCATCACAATCTTCAACTTGAATTGTAGATTCCTTTTCTATTTTTCAGTTCTTCTAGCTTCTTTTTCAACTTCTCACTGAGGTTCTTTGCATCATCATATTTTCCTTTAAGAGTATCTCTTTTTTCAGTAAGTATATCAATCTATTCAAGAGCTTCTTCAAGATTCTTCTGTAGCTGATCTATATCCATAGAGATCTTACTCAAGCTTCTAGGCTTTTTTGAATGATTCTTTTCTGAGTAACTAAGCTTTGATACCAATTGTTAGAAATAGGGAATAATGAGAGGGGGGGGTGAATTAGTATTCTACAAGCTTTTACTTTTGCCCAATTATGGATATAAAAGATTAACTTTATGCTTTCATAACATAGTAAACTAAAGAACATGCATAACAATAAAGCAAATGAACTCATAACACATTATTTGTTCTCTAGGAAACCCTAGCCAAGGGAAAATCCCGGTGGGGATGATACCCACAAAGATCCACTAATCAAAAGTATCTTGTTAAGGATGTTGACCCTGTTAGGAGCTTATTACATATATATAGTGTCTCAGTCCTGATTAAGGGACTATAGGCCTTGTTAGAAGCCTCAACCCTACTAAGAATTGGTAGTACTAATTACAAATGATTACAAGATGAGCCCACTGCCCAAACAAGTAATGTACAATGATTATTGATTACAAAGTAGGGTAAGGTACATAAACTTATACTACTTGCTTATCTTTCACAACTTCACATCAATGCCTTTTGCATATAAGTTCTTTATATCATCTATCTTATTCGCATACATCACATTCTTATTTTTTGCATTCCATATGCCTTACATTTATACAAGTTATTAGGAATAATAACTTTTACAGTTGGCTTTACAAAATATAAAGCTTTACACAAAATACATATTTACCCAAGGGTTAACATCTAGGATGTCATCCATTTATATTATTAAGACATTATTTTGATAAATAAAATAATCCCTTAACTCTTTACCAATTCTATCTTCTTTCTATGTCCAGTCGGCTTTAACACTATCTCTAGTAATACTGCAATAAATTCTTCCATACATGTTGTACAGACTTGCACTCTTAGGTGAGTCTTCAATATGCATCATAGTATCTATGTTCAAGTGCACAAGCACTGAACTTACTTCAATCGACATCGCCAATCAAAACTGTCTCGGGATACACTTAGAAAAATACTGCACACACTTAGACAATTCTGCTCTACACTCTGTCATACTTGCTCTCTGTCATGTGTGGTCTTCATGTAGATCATATGTTTCCATAATGAAAACATCTAGATATCTAACTCAGCCAAATTGCCAACATGCTTGTGTTACACCATGGATTTTTAGTATGTCTTATGTTATCTTTGATTCTTTCCTTTTAGTTGCTACACTATACAAGATTGAGTCTACCTGTCTTGTCTTCTCCTCATAGGTACCCCATCTTGGCTCATTGGGATCCTTCAACACTAATAGGAGGACTTGTGCATATGATTCTAGAATGTGTTCTTCCAATTCATAACCAAGTGAATGAATCCACTTAGTCCTTGGCTCCAATGCTTCCATGCATGTGATATCAGTCTCCACAATTAAGCAAATACTATCCTTATACTTTTCCACTATGCTCTTAGTTATCCTATACCTTCTCTGCATTTTTATTCTGAATGTCTTGAGGTCCAATTCCATGTAATCATTCAAGGTAATTTTAGATATTGCTTTGAATGAAATCTGTGGCATTGTAGGTATACTCTTGTCAAGGTAAAGATCTGATACTTTACCAACAATATGGAAGTACATGTATATTATAAGTGACCCAAATCTAAACACTTGTCTGTTGTCATGTTTGATAGCTCTAATATTATCCATCAACTATACGTGCAATATCTCACACAAGTTGAATTCACCATTTTCCTTTACAATCCTTATGGCTGCTAAAATAGTGGTTGCAGACACACTATTTACCTTGTTTGCATGCTGAAACTTATATCCAAGTATCATAGACATAAGTTTGATATCTTTCTCCTCAGTTGGTTCAATTTTCATCCTGTGCTTATCACTGCGTGACTTACAAGCCTGTTCCACCAGTTTCTTGACATCCTTGCTAGTGGGAAGGATGGCACCAGTCTTAGGTAGTCCTGTCATCTCATGAATGAGATCAGTAGTTATCTGAATAGGGACTTCACCAATCCAGAATAAGTTATCATGAATTCTTCTGAATAGAATCTTAATCAATTCAGATTCATAAAACTCATATGCAGTCTCATACTCAATAATAGGGTTATTTTCCAAGTGCGCAAACTCATCTAGGAATGTCTTTTCAGGATTCATCATTGTCTCTAAGTGTGACCTTATTCTATCTAGTCCAACAGGTTCCTTCTTGCAATAAATATATGCGCGCATGTCCTCTACGTGCATTACTCCTATCAGAGTCCTAGAGAATGCTCCTTCTAGGTCATGTAGGACTAACTTGAAAGGATCCTTCTTAAAGATATATCTCTTCCTTTCAACAACATCGAAAACAACTGGAGTGGCTATTACTTGATTAATCGTTAAAATAGATTTCCAAGGGTTTTTGAACCATCACGTCCGAACTAGGGCTTTGCAACAAACTTAACTTCCTTTCGCTAATGAAATCAACTGCAATCCTTCAACACAAACTACTTTGATCTCTTGTGCTCTTCAAACTCTCGAACTCAAATGAAAATGTGTGAATAATGGATCTTCAGTGACTTTAAATCAACTTTCCACCATTAATGCTTTTTGCGTAAACATAGAATGTAACAATAAATTTCAATCTCCATTTTCACTAGCAATCAGATAGTGCACTCTTGCATACTGCATCAGCTAGTCTCCAAATATTTATAACCAAAGGTGCATACTCTAAGGGTGAGTATACTAGCCATGCAGGGGTCTAGAGCTGATCTAGCTCCCCCTATGACGATGAGGGTCATTCATCTAGAAGTAGAGGGTACATCCATTGCGAATGAATCAAATACATACTCATCAATATTATCCTTCTTTACTTTTGTCCAAATCAAGCTTGCATCTTTTGTAGCTTGCACAAACTTAACTTCTCCTGCTTCATCCAATATTGATCCTTGAGGATTTTTAGGGATTTCTTGTATTTGCACTTTTGATATGCAAAACTTTGAGATGTGTCCAGTCTTGTTACAAGAGTGACAAATAACTAGAGGCCTTACATTCCTCGACATATTGATGTGAGTTACCAATTTGCATTGTCTAGCTATATGACCATTATAATTATATATCTGACATGTAATGTTCTGAGAACTTCTTAGATTCTGCTGTGGATGACTTCTCTAATTTTGTTGATTCTAATTTCTTTGATTTGATCTACAATTCATATCTCTATGACCAAACTTATTGCATGAATAATAGTAACCATTGAAAGGTCTTACCTCTTTACAATCTCTTGCTATGTGACCATGCTTGTTACAGGCATAACAAGTTTCGTTTACTAGCTTGCGCATATCCTTAGATGGTTCAACTTCAGCTTCAATATGATTTCCAGTCTTCTTGGCTTCTGTAGTTTCTTCTGATGCTTCCTTTCTTTCTCACATGTCATTGATTTGATTTTGTGCTTCATTGAATCCAATACCAGAGGTATCTCCTTTAATCTTCTGTGCATACAACTATGACTCTATTAGATCCTTGCTTGTGTGCAATTTGTGAATATGATTCTTTGCTTCTTTTAATTTAGATTCCATTTGCTTCTTAATGTTCTCTAACTCCAAGATTTTCATGTTTGCTTGCCTCAGTTCTTCATCCAACTGCTTGTTTTCTTTGACCTGTTCTTCATAGGCTTCTTGACTGTTAAATAGCTTTTCATCCAACTCTTCAATCTGATCCTTTAGAGATGTGTTTTCTTCATTCATCTTTTTGACCATTTCTCCCAAATCACTTGTAGAACAATCCTTCAAGTCTTTTCTCAATTTCTTAATAAATACTTGAGAACCACTAACCTTTAATTTCAGTTCAATTTCTTTTTCAGATCTGTGAAGGTCTTCGAGAGTTGCTTTAAGATTCTTCTTCAGATGTTTCACTTCTCATGTATCCATGATCTCCTCAAGTGGTTAAACCTATCTTTAGAGGACCAAAGCTATGATACCAATTGTTAGGAATGGGAACACTAACAGGGAGGGGGGAGGGTGAATCAATGTTCTATATAATTACTTTTTGATACTTGAAACTTAACTCAATAACTTAATTACTAAACTAAATATTAAAGCATGTAAAGTAATCAACAGATAACACATAACACTAGATGTGATTACGGGGAAACCTTGGCCAAAAGAAAAACCCCGGTGGGAATTAATACCTACTAATAATTGTACTTGTGTATTATGAACTTGTTAATGTTCCTTAGCCTTGTTAGGAGCTGTCATTACAATGCTTAAGTATAATGACCTTGTCAAGGTTCAAAACCTATTAGGAGTCTTTTACAATTAACCCTGTTAGGGGTGAGGACACACTATCCTAGAGCTCACTACTCAAATGGTGAAGGCTACAACCTTCTGAGTATCAGATACACACTATATCTGTAATGGCGAACTACTACTGTGATACTGCTTGTCTGATCAGTTCATTATATGCACTGATGCTTTAACCTCTTGTAAAGCTCTATATCATACTGACTACTCTTCGTATACTTATGCTCTCTATATCATCTTTTGTCTCCAACAACGTCTCAAATACAAAGGTGCATATCTTATTTATATGCACAAACAAAACTATTCACTTAAGTCAGCCTATAACTAATTGCATACAATGCTTCCAAATGAATTGGCTCAAGCGTGTTTACATACATTGATATGAACATGTCTATAACTTAAATACAATAGGCACATAGCCTTTACAAAAAAATATTATAACCACTAACCAAAATACTAACAGTTGGCTCCATACTCTATTATGTTCTGCCACTCATTGTCTGTGTCACTTCATCTCGCTATGTCTTCATCATACTAACTCATCTGATCATGTTCTCTTAGACTTAGCACGAATACATACTCAAAAGCTTATCTTCCAAGGCACATGCCAAAACTTGGTCACACGCACGTGCACTAATGCTTTGTTCCTCAAGTGCTTCGCTGGCTACCATGTCTTCCATACTTAGCCATTTTTCTGATCTTCTAAGTTATGCGCTAACTCCAAAACTTCATATGACTTTGTTTCCATAATGACAACACTAAATCATAGTCATATACAATAGTATAGTCAACTTGCCAACACTAACCTCTTTTATGTTTTATGTCTTTTGTCTTTGATTTTCCTTTTTCCTTTTTACTTTGTTTTTTTTCCCTTGTTCATGGATGTGGAGTTAAGATCCTTGGTTTAAGGGATTACATCCTTAAACTTAGTGTTGTCTTATCTCTTTGTAGTTCACCTATCATCATCTCTCTCTTTCTTATATCTCTTCCTTTACCGTGATCATGAGCTTGTCTCATAATACTAGTAAAGTGGGGGCCAATTGTACTATCCTAAAAAGTAAGCAGTTAATTTGTGCTCATTTTGGGACCATTTTGATCTTCTTTAGTGTGTTTCTTATGGTAGGACCTCATATTGCACTCAAATGCATAACTTAATTCAAATATAGGTCCTCCTCCTTGTTCAAACTCAAGGTTGGCTCTAACTTCTATGCATGATTTATTATTTTCTATCCATTCACATAATTCATTTTCCGCCTAGGTCCTATGCATTCAATTTCATATTTTGGGACTTACCTTGATTTCTTGGCAGTTTGAGGTTTTCACCCCCTCTTTTTGGCACACTCCACTAAATCCCAGACAAAAGTTAGCCTATTGAGACTAGGTCAACTAATTTAGCCTTATCTTGGACTAGGTCAACTAAGTTCATCTAGTCCTAGGGCATTGTATTTAGTTTTTTTTGGGCCCAATGTAGGGGTTTTTCTTCTAGAACTTTCATTGAGGTCAACCTGCAAGATTTGGGCCCCGAAATGTATATAAAAGGAGACCTCTTCCTCTCATTTTTTATATCAATAACTTGTGAAAGTAATCCATTACATGCTATTGTTGGAAATATAGATGCAGTAACTGAGAGGGGGGTGAATCAGTTAACCACAAAATATTACCACTGATCCCTTAAATATCTTAACAAATTATTTACTGTGCCACTTAGTAATTATACAGAGAAATGCTAAAAACTTGATCCTTGAAGTGTGTAATAATTAAACTGTTCTTAAGCATTCATCACTGATTAACTTACATGAATAAAGAAAATAACATGAACACAAGAGACACCAGATTTACCGTGGAAACCCAATATGGGAAAAACCACCAATGTAACTAGTTACTATTTTTCACTCTTCTGAAGTGATGCCCGATTAGAAGCCAACCTGGTAAAAGGTTACAAAACACACTGTTAGGTGTGACCTTGTTAGAGGATTTAATCACCCTGCTAGGAGTGGCCTTGTAAGAGGTCTTGAAACAATTCAATAGAACTGTTACCTTGTTAGAGGATTTATAAAATGGTTGTTAAACCAACTCGGTTAAGAGATTTTGATATCACTGCTACAATTGCTAGAGAGTAACAATGAAATAACCTGCAACTGAATTGCTGAATATAGATCTCTGTTCTGTTTCACTAGATCCTTCCTGATCAATTAAATCTTTGCTGCTCCTCAAGGATATCTGACCATCCTTCAAAATTCGCACACACCTTTCTTCAAAAATGATTTCTGCATGTTGTATATATTTTATTCACCATTTGACCTTCTATATATATATATGTCATTTCATAATCATTTAGATTGACAAGTTGGCACTAATAATTATTATAACAGTCGGCTGGGATAAACAAACTGTGATAACAAAATTCTTTGAAAGGGCCGACCTTGCTTGGTAAACATTAATCCTGAAAAGATTTCCTTTGGTGACCGAGAGAACTCGGTAACCACAGTGAATTCTGCAACATCCTTTGGAAACCAAGAGAGCTCGGTAACCACTAATTTCCTTCGATGACCGAGGAGGCTCGATTAACACTGTTATCCTGTCATGTTTCCTTTAGACACCAGAGAGAACTCGGTAGACACTAAAAACTGCTTAGCTGACCGACTGAGCTCAGTAGATACTGAGAACCGCTTAGCTGACCGACTGAACTCGATAGATACTAAGAACCGCTTAGCTAACCGATTGAACTCGGTAGATACTGAGAACGATAATTGATATGACATTTGTGTGACATCAAAGACAACACATAGCTAATCCAACAATGTCCTTCAGACAATTGTATCCAACAACTATCCATTATCTTGAAATCATTATGTATTCAAGAGATTCAAGTGCAAGAAAATATCCATTTGAAGGCATCCATCATCAAGAATTTTAAGTCTTCATGTGCATGTAAGGAATTTCCTTCCATAGATCTATCTTCTTTCCCCATTGGATGCAAAGAAAAGGAGTTTGACATCAAGGGAGGAGATCTACATTCATCCATCAAGTCTTCTTCTTCTCTTTCTTCCTCAATCCAACATTGTGGAAAATTACAACATATACTACATGAGGTTTTGTCTTACATGGTTTCCTTTTAGTGTTTGTGTTGAGTCAAAGCTATTGCATTAACATTGTTGATCACATATTTAGAGACAAGTTCATCTATATGGTATGATATATTCCATTGATTAGATCTAATATCTGCTACATGATAGCTTTCTTCCAATTTCATTTATTTCATTTCAGGGTTGATTCCCAAATAAAGGTTTGATTGAGGGATACCCCTCCCTACAACCTTCTTCCCCTTCTTTTCTATGTGTAGGAGTAGGTTTTGGGAGTTTTGGAGCTAGATTTGGGAATATCAGTCATAGTTACAAGTCCCTTGCAAGTTTCACCATATTCAAAGTAGAAAGGACAAGGTCAATTTTTCTAATAGTGTCTTGGACTAGGTCAAATTTTCTGACATAGTCCTTTGGGTATGAGATTTTCACAATTATAATTTACATGCATCAAAGTTCTAGATCTAGAATCATTTCTAATTCCAATAGTTATGCAACAATCAAATCAAATTTTAAAGTTAATCTCCCTCTTCTTTTTTTAGGGTGACTTCATCCTTCCTATTTTCCTCTTGTGCTTACTTTCATATCATTTTCATTCCTCTTATACTTAAGGAATCCAAAATCCTACATTGTGTAGATCATGAATTGGCACCCTTACTCTTTGGTTGTGCTAATAGGATTCACCTTGTTGGAGTGTTTTTCCTTCCAATGTATGTAGGATCTTTGTGAGTAATGTACCTCTTAGAATTGTGCACCATTTCCCACATTACACTAATGAAATACCCATAAGTAGTCTTGTATCATTTTTACTCTTACAGGTTTTGATGTTGAATGATCGGATTCCCTATCTCTTCTTGCTTATCTAGATGTCATGGATATCATGTGTCACCTGTTGTGGGATGACATTCCATAGAAACATCTTGTATGTTGACATGCTATAATGTTTCTTTCTCTCCTTAGAATGTCTCATGTTACCTTAGAATGTCTCATGTTACCCTCTGAGCAACATGGTCCATTCTAAGGGGGGTTATTGTGTCTTATTATTTAGATTGTCTTTATATCACATCTTTTTCTAAAAAAATAAAAAATTTAATCTATTTATATGTCTTTGCATGGACCAATTCACTTACCTTTCAAATATATATGCCCAATTGTGCTATCATCTAGCTTTGCTATGTGCATTGGTGTATCTTTCGTTCTATCACATGGCTATCTAGCACTACTACCCATACCTGTGTTTTCATAATATCTTTCCCTATTGTACAATTATCTAGCCTTTTCTACTCATACCAATATGATCAAAGTCACCCTATCGCACAACTATCTATCTTTTTCTACTTGTACCGATATGATCAAAGTTTTCCCTATCATATAATTATCTATCTTTTTCTACTCATATTGACACATATCTAAAGTCACCCTATCATTTGTCTATCTAGCTTTTTCTACTCGCATTAGTGAACTCAAAAGTTCCCTATCATATGGCTATCTAGCATAATATAATTTTAAACCCATACCGACATGCTATCAATGATATTTCTCTATCTATTATCATTATCTCTCTTTCATCTAGCATTCTTGTCTACAAAATGCATGTTGGATATGATTTCATGATAATTTATGGATTTCTCCTAAGGGAAACCTCATGTGGACAAAAGAACCTCAAGTAAGTTTTCTCTACTTTAGCTCACACCCTCAATCATGATATGCTCGCCAAAGAGGGGGGAGAATATAGTGTCATAAAATTTAACCCTATGTAATTTACCATTATGTGATGCTCCCACCTTAGCCAAAAATCAAATTCCACATAAGCCTCCATACCCCTCCATCTCCCTTGTCCTTTTTTGCCAAGATTCTTGACCATGTGACCTAGTTGGCACAATACGCATGCACACCACATACATGTTCATGTAATACACACTCATCTTTCAAATATGTAGATGTCCAATGATCCATCAAGACATTACAACTTCCACCCTCATAGTGTAACACCTCTTACCACCATCCATTGATGTTGAGAATCATTCTATTAGCCTAAAAATCCATCTTTTATCTTTATTTGGTCTAGCTCAACATACTTAGGCTCTTCTTGGAAGTTGGGAACTCACTTGACACTTCTCTCACAACTTCTTGAGCTCATTCTTGCATTTGGGTTGTTTCCATACAACATTTTTGGTCTTCGTGAAATTACAATACCTTCATCTTCATCATCTCACCTTCATTTTATTCATCTCTAGCTTCGTGGATTTGAAGGGGATTTTCTCATCTCACTTAACTTGATTTTGTTTAGCATATCATACCATATTAATCAATTTTTTATTGTCTTATTTACTATTACTAGTCTATTATCTTTGCGGTTGTCTATCACCAATTATCTATCTATCTGGCTGTCGTGGAGGTGGAAGCACCAAAACATGGAATTGAATGAGACAAGTCTCCAAACAACCCAAACATTTTTCCATTTTTGTTTGTGTAGGTTTGAGAGAAGGAGAAATGAGAGGAGCTTGTGGGATTCTTCTACCTCCTTCATCGTGAGTGTCTCTTTTTCTTTCACGTCCTTTTATTTTTGTTATTTCTAATACATTGTCATATTTTATGCTTCTTGTTATTAGTTTATTTTATTTTATGTTAAGTTATTTATTGTCCAATCTTTCTATCTTGTTCCCTATGCACTATTCATACAGAACAAAAGCATGATGCACAAACGTCTTGCATCTATGTTGTCATCTTAGAATCACATGGGTGTCTATGACAATGAGATTGTGGAGCCTAACAATTAATCCTGACAACTGGCTCTTTTATTTGCTAGTCTTGTTTCATTAATTTGGTTCTTGTATTTCATATAGTATTTCTTTTAAAAAATACATCTTGCATCAATCTAGTTGTCTTGATCACCCTAGCTCACCAAAGTGCTAGTAGAAATGAGGTGGCATAAGGATTGATTCATTCCTTAGGATTTCATCAATCTTGAAGATAGAAAATTCCCTTCTCCATATTTTGATGCAAAATTTATTGTTCATGTGTTAAAAAAAATATATTTGCTAATGTACTAAAATTTTGTGCTTTGTCTCTGGCTTGAAAATCTAATTATTCACTATATGGGATCACTTTATGCGAGTAGAGCTATTATTGATGTGTGGATGTGAACTTCTCACTTGTAGACTATATTTGTTATGCAAAATAAATCTTGTTCATCTTAATATTGAGCATATAGATTTGGATCTTAGTGTAGAACCCACTTGATTGTGGAGCTTAATTTAGATGTAACCCAATTCATAGAATTCAATTCACCATTAATATTTTAAAAATATGACAAATATAGAAACTCAAGAAATTGAATTAATCTCTATTTTTTTCTATTCCTCTACCTTCCATCTTTCTTATAAAATAAAATAAAAAATTCGTATATCTCTCGGAATTCCCTCCAAAAACTACCTTAACATGAACTTACTAATTTTTTGCAAATTTTCTAATTTTAGAAAGTTTACATGCTTACTCGCATGGCTATGATACTTTCTATTTTTTACACCTAACTACAAAAAGACTAAATATAAACTTTCTAATCTAATTAAGGGAAGAACACCAGAAACCAAATGCATTCCAATAATCGCACACTCTGAGTCCACACACACTTGACCTCCCAATTACTAATTTTAAAAGAGCCCCAAAAATGATAATACATGTACCAATAGTCGATTATTTTTATCTTTTTTTGTTTGGTAATTGGCTCATTTATGCATCACTATTAGGATATTTGTGTATGACTACCGAGACTTTTCTCCACAAGTACTGACATTTTTGAGTGAGTGGCTATTGGTCCATCTTTAAGTAGGTATCAGGTGACACTTTGAAATGACCACTTTTTGGCTCTTTGACACTTGACAATATCTATAAGGAGTTTTGGTAATACACAAAAGTGAAGAAATATTTTTTAAGGTGTCAACTCACATAAAGATAACTAAAAAAAATCAACAAAATTCTATGTATAGTTTAGGCTCTACAGGTGCACAAAGTTAGGGTGTGCAAAAAATGGTACTCTTCCCCTAGATGAGTTTGGTTTAGTATTTAAAAAATGGGAAAAAATATTGAAAATCACTAAAAGCTCAATATGAGGTTTCTAATGAAGGAATTCGGCCCTCGAAAAGTGTCAAATTAGGTCCAATCAAATAAATTTAAATAACATATTTTTTAAGTCTCTCTCACATTTCTCCATGTAAAATTTTAGTCCAATCGAACTCCCAAATTAAAAGTTATAATCTTTAAAAATTCCTCCCCCCCCCAAAAAAATAAAAAATTAATTAATTAAAATATTATAAAAATTTAGATATGTAATCTTCATTGTTACATTTTTATATCTTTATTAAAGAATTGTGATAGAGACTTGATCTATTCCCTAAGTAAAAGACATTCTTAGTAATTAACAACCTGACTTGCTAATTGAAAGATAGCTTAAGACCATGTTCGCTTTCAAAGATAACTCAACACTATAGAAAATGAATTTTTCCCATTTAAAGGAAAATTGGTTTTGCCGTATTAAACAAAATTATTTTTAATTGAGTTGAGAGTTGTTTACAATATTTAAACGTTATATTTGTAGGTAGATGATACAAGTACAATGGCAAAGAAAAAAGTTTTTCAACAAGATACCGTAATATTTGGTTGTTTGGTTTATCTTGTTCATTTTACCTCTTTACTAGAAATCCTTCTAATTTTTAGAATTAGAATAATGTTTGTTCATGGTATTAAATGTAATATCTTCTAAAAGTAATTTAGAATTATCATTTTAAAGTTGAGGGTTATAGTTGGAGAAAGCAAAAAAGTTTTGTAAAGTGAGATTCAAATTAGTTTTAAATTAAATTTATTATAGCTATTTTCTTTTAGCTTTAGTATATTAAAGATGAACTTGTTAGTCTTATTATGCACAAAAGAGTCATTCAACGTGTCATTTGAAACATATTTTCTAATGTTCTATTACCTCTTTATTTTGACAACCAATTTTTTTGTAAAATTGATCTAATTACTATTTTTTTATTTGTCCAAAAAAATAGATGGCTATTGACCCACTAAATGATTTTTTAATAGACTTTTAATTAATGAAATTTATAAATGATAATTAGAATATAGACTGTAACTGGTACTCTTCCCCTCTATTAATTTCTTTTAAAAGATATTCTCACTCCTTTCAAAGAATAAGATCAAATCTCAAAAGAAAAATATATATATCCTTTAAATAAAGATTATAATTTATCATCAAGTCAACTATAACTCAACATATATATTGCATAATGAGGAGAATTTAAATTTGTCCACTAACTTGAAGGCAAATGAGATTGAGGAGAATATGAAAGTTAATTTCATTTGCATGATCACATATAATATATATGAAGATTTTAGACCAACTTTTTTTCTAATTTATGTTTAATTATAAATTTATCATGAATAACGAATTAAAAAATCAACATTTTGACCAACCTTTAGAATTACAAACTCTTTCCATACAATTGAAAGAACTATATTAGTTTCCTTACTAATAAAATAAAACTAAGCTGATTTAATAGTACATTCCCAAGAATAAAAGAGGCTCCAATTTTTTCCTCTCCTTTGTCATTAATCTAAACTTTATCCTTTGGCATTAATCTTTTAATTGATTTATCTTTTTCTTCCTCCCAATTTTAGTGCTTATCATTAGAATCTCATTAGATTCTACAAAGAAAACATTGGATATTTAAAATCCTCTTTAAAGCCATTTTAAAAAAAAGTCTACCTTTGAATGTCCTTGAACATCTTATTTAAGAAATCTAGGTATTATATTCTTAATTCTTAAATTCTAGATAATATTCCTATTGGGAATTTGTATCTATGAAAACTCTCTCCAATTCATCCCATTCAGTTTATCTTTAATATCTTATTCTATTTTAAGAGAAATTATAGTATGTATAAATTCTCCAAATTAATTTTTTCTAAGACTTTAAATTCCAAGACTACTAGAAATTTTGTTGTTAGAAACTATATACCAAACTATTAGATATATTTTCTTAGCATGAGAAACTCCTCTTTGAAGCTAAGGGATTTATTTTTAAGCCAAGCATCATTACAAGAATCTACTTTTGAATCTCTTCAAACATCTCATTTGAGAAACCAAGGCATTCAATCTTAAATCCTTCTAATACTATTCCACATAATAGGTCCCATAGGGTATCTATAGCTACAAAAATCCCCTCCAATATATCCAGACCCAATTATTTTTCTATAAATATTCTACTCCAAGGAAATCATGTTATACATAAATTCCTTAATTTTACTTTAGCTAGCATAGCCATGTTAAATTCTTTGAGATTTCTAAATCTAAAAGTAATTGACATTTCATTGTTATTGACTATATGTCAAGCTAGTAGATAATTTCTCTTATCATGAGCGAATCCTCCTTGATGTCAAGGCATTTGTTTTCAATACAAGCATCTTTTCAAAAATATAAAGTTGAATATTTTTTAACATGTTATTTGAAAAATTAAGACATTAATTATTAATCCTTCTAATGTTGTTCTAGATAATAGGTCCTCACGGGATATCTTTAGCTAAAAGATTCCCTCTGGTCCATCCCATTCGAGTAATTTTCACTAATTATTCTACTCCAAGGGGAATTGTATTATGTACAAATTTTTCAAATTAGTTTTTTTATCTCTAAAATTTGCACCCTAACTAAGCTCCAAAAAACTCAGTCACTTCGAGAAACATGGAAACACTCCAAGGTCGTGGGTAACCTATAGCTGGAATGAATCTTCAGATTCTAGGCTGGTTCCTGTATGATACTTCACCTAAAGTCCCAAAACTTAACTTTCTGAGGAAAGGGGATAGAAGGATAACATAAATAAAATCTAAGTCCTAAAGGGTGATACTCCAAACTGAAACTTGCAGCATACAAAAAAAATGATTCCTGAAAATACATCTAAATGCAGTCATAAACTTACACAACCTATTTAATTCATGTTCATGCATAAGTATTTCACAGAAAGGTCTAAGAAATTATGTTTAGGAAGGAAAGATAAACTTTCACAACACAAAAACTATAACAATCTCTTTAACACAAAATGAAATCTACAACAAAACATCTGTAATAGATAGGAAGGCAAAATATTGCATAAAAATGATCTCCAACGTATGTTAGCTTGTGGTGACTGATCAAGAAAGTACTATACACTTTTCCTCCTACCCTCGCCGGGGTTCGGGGCAAATTTTTTTGAGGACGACATATTTTCGGCTATTTTTGGGCTTACATGATTTTAACTCTTTCTAACCCTAAAGCAGAAAAATATTGTATAATATGGCTTAGGGTTAGGGGTTTCATTATGTATGGTTTTAGTACTTGCGACGGAATTGAACCGTAAGGGATTATAGATTGTAATCAGGTTGTAATCATTGGATAATAAAATATTAGACTCACTATTGGTGGACATAGCCCAGGGATTGGGTGAACAACGTTAAATCTTTGTGTCTTCTGTTCTCTTCTGTGTGGTTTATGTTTTTTCTGATATTGGTTATTTTGCATGTAATTGTTATCTCTGCCTTATTAATCCTAACAAGTGGTATCAGAGTGAGGTTTTTTTTCAGTTATCCTCTGCAAGAAGATCTCACGGTTTAGTGGGAGTCTCACGGTTGAGTGGGAGCAATGGAAAATGAGGGTAGGCTGAAGGTTGACAAGTTTAATGGGAAGAACTTTTAGTTATGGAAAATGCAAATGGAGGACTATCTATATCATAAGGATCTATGGTGGCCATTGGAAGGAAAAACCAATAAACCAGCAAGCATTTCTGATGAGGACTGGACAATTCTTGATAGAAAGGCTCTTGGTAGTATTTGATTATGTCGGGAACAATCGGTGGCATTCAATATTACACAAGCAACGATGACTAAAGATTTGGTGAAAACCCTAGCGAAGTTGTATGAAGAGCCCTCTGCTTCAAATAAGGTATTTCTCATGAAGCATTTTTTTAATATGAAAATGGTGAAAGGTGGGTCAGTTGCTGATCATTTAAATGAGTTTAATATAGTTACCAGTCAATTAACTTCTGTCAATGTTATTTTTGATGAAGAAGTAAGGGCTCTCTTGATTGTGTTCTTTGCCTGAAAGCTGGAATGGGTTGGTAATGGTTGTTAGTAACTCTGTTTCTGGTTATAATACCCTAAAATTTGATGATGTTACTGGTGTTATTCTGAGTGAGGAAATTTGTAGGAAAAGCTCAGGTGGATCCACATCAGGTAGTGTCTTAAACACACAAAGCAGAGAACCAATGAGAGAGGAAACAACTCTGGAAATCATGGGAAATCAAGAGGAAAATCAAAGGGAAAGAGGTCTGAATCCAAAGGGCCAAACAATTGCCGGTACTGTGAAAAACCAGGTCATAAGAAGAAAGATTGCTGGTCTCAGAAGAATAAAGAAGGAGACAAACAAGAAGGTAACAAGGAGGCAAATGTGGTAAGTAATAAACCCAAAGAGGATGCCTTGCTTCTTTCTTTAGAAAGTGTTGATGATTCATGGGTTTTAGATTCTGGGGCTTCATTTCATGCTACACCCCATAGAGGTTACTTTCTTGATTATGTAAAAGGGGATTTTGGGCAAGTTTATTTGGGCGATAATGAACCCTATCAGATAGTTGGAAAGGGAAAAATTAAGATTAAGTTGCAGAATGGGAATCATTGGCTACTACAAGAGGTAAGACATGTTCCAAGGCTAAGTAGGAATTTAATTTCAGCAGGGCAACTAGGTGATGAGGGTTGCACAGTTACTTTTAATGATAGAAATTGGAAGGTTTCAAAAGGTTCCTTAGTAGTAGCAAAAGGTGCAAAAGTATGCACCTTATATCTTTGTACAAGTCATACTGTTCCTTCTACTTTAATTATTTCAAAAGATTATGAATGTTCAAGAACAATGATTGCAGTTGAGCAGGAAGAACATCAAACTATTGTTGTAGGTTCTAACACAACAATCTGGCACAACAGACTCGGGCACATGAGTGAAAAAGGTATGAAATAAATTCATTCAAAGAAAGTTTTACCTGGTCTAAAATGTGTCAATATGGATTTCTGTGAAAGTTGTGTTTATGGAAAACAAAAGAGAGTTAGTTTTGTAAAGAGTGGGAAGGAAAAGAAAAATGAGAGATTAGAGCTTGTGCATACATATGTATGGGGACCAGATTAGGTATCTTCCCTTGGTGGCTCTCTATACTATGTTACATTTATAGATGATGCAACAAGAAAAGTATGGATTTATTTCCTTAGATAGAAATCTGATGTATTTCAAACTTTTAAGAAATGGAAATGCTTGGTTGAGAATGAGACTGGTAAAAAGTTAAAATGTCTCAGATCTGATAATGGTGGTGAGTATTGCAGCACAAAATTTGAAGATTATTGTTCCTCAAATGGTATTCTTAGGCATAAAACTGTACCAAGGACTCCACAAGAAAACGGAGTGGCTGAACGCATGAACAGGATGATAATGGAGCATGCAAGGAGTATGAGGTTGCATGTTAGGCTTCCCTTAAACATGTGGGCAGAGGCTATAAACAATATTGTTTATTTAATCAATAGAGGCCCCTCTACTCCTTTGGACTGTGGTATTCTAGAGGAAGCATGGAGTGGTAAGAAGGTGAGTTATTCTTTTCTAAAAACCTTCGGTTGTGAAGCTTTTGCACATATAGATTCTAAAAATAGAACCAGTCTAGAAGCTAAGTCAAATAAATGTGTATTTTTTAGATATGACATTGATGAATTTGGTTATAGGCTTTGAGATTTTGAAAATCATAAAATTGTAAGAAGCAAGAATGTCGTATTTAATGAGAAAGTGTTGTACAAAGATATGTTGCAGCAGCATGAGAAGAAAGAAAATGATTATGTAGTACTGGATGATACTCCAAAAGATGATGTTCCTGTAGTTCCTTATGCTCTACAACAATAGAAACAACAAATACCACACACCCCAGTGAATGTTAGATGGTCAACAAAGCTAAGTAGACCTCCAGATAGATTCCCTCCCTCTTTGTATTCTATTTTATTAACAGATGCTGGTGAACTGAATGTTATAATGAAGCTATGCAGGTGGATACAAAGCTTCAGTGGGAGTCTGCAATGATAGATGAAATGGACTCTTTTCTGCAAAATCAAACATGAGATTTATGTAAGTTACCTGTAGGTAAAAGGGCTTTACAAAATAAATGGGTTTACAAGATAAAAGAAGAGGATGGAGGTAAGAAAAGATTTCAAGCCAGGTTAGTTGTAAAAGGATTTGCACAGAAAAAAGGGTATTGATTTTGATGAGATATTTTCTCCAGTTGTTAAAATGACTTCTATCCATACTATTTTAAGTATTGTGGCTACTAAAGATTTGTATTTAGAGCAGCTTGATGTTAAAACAACTTTTCTTCATGGTGATTTGGATGAAGAAATATATATGGTATATCCACAAGGATTTGAGGTCAAGGGTAAGGAGAATTTGGTGTGCAGATTGCAGAAGAGTTTATATGGCTTGAAGCAAGCACCTCGACAATGGTATATTAAATTTGACACTTTTATGAATGAACATGGATACAGTCGGTGTCATTCTAACCATTGTGTTTATTTTAAGAGGTTGGATGATGATAGCTACATTATTTTATGTTTATATGTTGATGATATGCTTGTAGCTGGGTCTAACATGGATCACATTAAGGGGTTAAAAGAACAATTAGCAAATTCATTTGCTATGAAGGATTTGGGGGTAGAAAAAAAAATCCTTGGTATGAAAATTTGCAGAGATAGGAAAAATAGGAAGTTGTCTCTATCTCAGGTTGATTATATTGAGAAGGTGTTGCAATGTTTCTCTATGGATAACACCAAAGTTGTCAGCACACCTTTTCCTGGTCATTTGAAATTGACTAAGGAATGTGTCCTAAGACATTAGAAGAGGAGGCTAAAATGTCTAAGGTACCTTATGCTTCAGCTATAGGGAGCTTAATGTATGGTATGGTATGTACTAGGCCATATATTGTACACGCAGTGGGAGTCATTAGCCAATATATGAGTCACCCTGGTATTGAGCATTGGAATGCAGTCAAATGGATTCTCATATATTTGAGAGGTACATCTAGTAAGTGTTTACAGTTTGGGGGATCTACTACTACTGTACAAGGCTATGTTGACTCAGACTTGGCAGGAGATATAGATAGCAAGTGGAGTACTACAGGCTATGTATTTACTGTTGGTGGGACAACAGTGAGTTGGATTTCTCGACTACAAAAGGTGGTTGCTTTATCCACTACAGAGGCAGAGTATGTTGTTGCTACAGAGGCAGCCAAGGAGATGATATGGCTTAAATTATTCATGGAATAATTGGGACATCCTCAAATGGATAATTTTCTACATACAGATAGCCAAAGTTCCATTCATCTTGTGAAGAATTCTACTTTGCACTCAAAGAAAAAACACATACAGTTACAGTACCATTTCATTCGGTTAGTTTTGGATGATGGGTAGTTAAAGTTGAAAAAAATACATACATATGATAATCCAGCAGATATGTTTACAAAGGTAGTAACAAGGGAGAAGTTGAACTCATGTTCAGCTTCAGTTGGTCTTCTAGACTGAACAGAATAAAGGAACAGTTGAGTCCAGGGTGGTTTGATCCAGTGGGAGCCTCATATGGTAGCATTATTGCTACAGGATCAGTCTCCAAGTGGGAGGTTTTTTAGTGTGGATACTGATCAGTCACCAAGTGGGAGATTGTTAGCTTGTGGTGACTGATTAGGAAAGTACTGTACACTTTTCCTCCTACCCACGCCAGGGTTTGGGGCAAATTTTTTTGAGGCCGACATATTTTTGGCTATTTTTGGGCCGACATGATTGTAACTCATTCTAACCCTAAAATGAAAAAAGATTGTATAATATGGCTTAGGGTTACTGATTTCATTATGTATGGTTTTAGTACTTACGATGAAATTGAGCCGTAAGGGATTACAGATTGTAATCAGGTTGTAATAACTGGATAATAAAATATTGGACTCGGTGTTGGTGGACGTAGCCCAGGGATTGGGTGAACCATGTTAAATCTTTGTGTCTTCTGTGTGGTTTATGTTTTTTTTTATATTGGTTATTTTGCATGTAATTTTTATTTTTGCCTTATTAATCCTAACAATGTATTCCTGCATCTGCAAAAATTTGAATTACAAGCTAAAAATAGAATGAGAAAAAGGACTGGAAATAGTCACAAAGGCTCTCAAATCTGCATAAAACCCGAACTCCTTACAAATGAGTCTCAACTCATACTTATACATTTTTACCCAACTGTATTTAGGAGAGCAATGACTCCTAGGTCAGATTTAGTCTACAAGGCCATTTTTGAGCCCCTCAAAGGACTTCAAAAAGGCATAAAAGTGGCCCAAAAGTTATGCCTCATGTTTATCAACATAAATATCCTCCATAAATGCAATCTTATCTCTCAAAAGCTCTCAAAAATATCTGAAAAGAAATAACTCCACTTAGAAATTTCATCCTTATCTCCATGACTTGAGCACTTAGTCATAATTTTGCAAAATATCTACCTTTTTTATTTTCAAAAGTAAAATAAATATCTTATTTTTGCATTATAAATATTAAATAATTATTATCCATTTATTCAATAAATATCAAAGATATTTATTAAATAAATAGATTATAAAATCTTTATTATTTATAATAATTTAATAATAATTTATTATTTTCATAAATATCAATTATATTAATAATGTTTACTAAGTGATAATTAAAATCACCTAATAACATTATTAATATAAAAACATTTATTAAAATAATAAATATTAAATAAATTATTAATACTTATTAAAATTTGTAAATAAAATATTTATAATTTACTTTAAAAAAAAAAGGTTAAGTAAGATATTTTACACTTTTTAAACAATGTTAAATAAATGATATAAAGAATATCATTTAAATTAAATTATTTATTACATGCTTTTGAAAGTATTAAAACTTAGTGATATACATTATCACTTTTGAATGAAATTTTTATTTTAATACCCAACCATTGGGCGTGAGCACTTTGGAATGAAAAATTAAAATTTTAAAGGCTAAAAGCCTTTTTCCCTTGGCACATAAGAAAGGACTTAGGGAAATTAGCACCCTAAAGTCTTCATTCTTCATTTTTCACTTTGCATTTGCTGGAATGAAAGAGAGCTGCAGCCGCCATGGGAAGAAAAGAGGGTTTTGGAAGAAAAAATCTAGAGTTTTTTGCTTGCAGCTGGTGGCCATGAATGAAATTTTCATCTTCTTATCTTCTTCTTTGCTGCTAGCCGTCATGGATGAAGGCTTGACTGAGATTGAAGAGCTTCATTTGGGATTTTCTGAGTCTTTTTTGCTGTTGTATAGAGGCTTTTGTTTGCAACTTTTCTTAGAGCCTCCATTGAAGTTTTTTGTGAAGCTTCCTTGAGGATTTCATGGAGATTTCAAGCCATGTATTGCAGATTTTGAAGGATCATTGAGAGTTGTATTTTTTTCTCTGGTATGTTGCCATTTACATTCTAAAAATTTTCTTCTTTGAGCTCCATTCTGTGATATTCTTGTTGTTTCTTCATGGAAGATTTTTCTTAAGTTTTCCTTGCATAAAAATGAAGAAAAAAATCTCTATTTTTTTTTGTATACTATTATTGCCTTAAGATTGATGGATAAAAATGAAAATATATGCAAAAACCAGACATACAACAACTCTATTTTTCCTCTCAATGTTGGATTCGAAATCCCCATGCTCATAACATGTTAAAAAATGATCTCTTTGCTTCACACGGGCTGCAATCATTATTTCTGGGCATTTTATTTTGTATGAAGAAGAAAGAAAACACTCTTCTTGTAAATGACTGCAGTCATGGCTTCAAAACTTTGCAACAAAAGCATGAACATACAAACATACAAACACACACCTTCTCTTTTGGCATACTTTGAAATCTATGTATGAAGGTTGCTCCAATGTTCTTAACTAATATCAGATTTTGATCACTACTTGGGCTACTTTGATGCATGCATAAATCTGATCATAACTTGTTGTTCTTGGCAAGAAACTTTGTGCTATTTGAGATTGACTGAAAACATAATAAAAATGAAGCCTCAAGTGCTCTTAGACAATCACGTCAATGTTCTTTGTGACTGATTTATGGACATAAAGTCCATTTTTTATTGGTTGTCCTCTCAAGAATATCTTTTATGATCAATGTGATTATTTTATTGCTTCTCTTTTTCACAACTTACTAACTGTCATATCTTCATTTATGGATAGAAAAACTACATTTGGAACATGAATTGAAAATAGCCTCCATAAGCAAGACTTTAGCTCTTTTTTATGTTCTCCTTAATGATTCCTTGTTGCCCCTATACTTGGTCTTATTTATAGCAGCACTATTAAATGCATGTGATCATCTGATATTTCTTTATATCTATGCCTCTTATTAGCAAGCTGGGCTCAAACCCTTGTGGGAGCCACATTTATGTCCACTTGTTAATCAGAGTCATAGATATTACACATAAAACACACATGTTAGAATAAAATTACATTTTGTTTTGAAATAATGGATGACTATATGGGGGGTAAGATATGTATGAATTTAGACCATTCATTTCTTAGAACTATATTCTAGTTCTAACCCATTATCTTTTTCACATTTTTGCAGGACACAAGGTAGCAGGGCAATGAGGATCAAGGAGACTCAGCAGAGAGAGATACTAGGGAACAATTCAACATACACCAATCATTTTAGGCAATGAGTGGTCCCTATTAATGCATCCTATCTCTTCTATTTTTGTACACATATTCATGCATTATTTGAAAAAAAAATGCAATGAACTATCTCTAGCTAGTTTCACGGCTTGTGTGGAGCATAAATAAATAACTTTGATGAATAAAAATATTACCTTCTCATAAAAGATTCACAAAGTGTCACTTTTTATGTTTTGATCTTTTCCTCATTAAATGTAATAATTCAATCATGTATCAAACTTTTCAAAGTTAATGCATTTGGTTTGAGAAACACATGAAGTAAAAATGCACCTTTCCTTGAAAACATGATAGCTCCACCAAATTGAGCCTAAGTGAAAATTTTGGTAACAAGTTTAATTAGCACAACCATGGTAATTTCTTTGCGATTTCTAATTCCAAGACCACTTGACATTTTTTTGTTAGAGATTATATGTCAAGCTACTAGATAGATTTTCTTGTTAGGAAAATTACATCTCCAAGAGATTTTCTCATTATAACTTTCATGTATTTTATGATTTTGGGTGGGGGACTAGATGCCATCCATCCAAAAGATAGGAAGCATATCATAGATTAATTTCATCTTAATAAGTCAACTTGTAGAAAAAAGTGAATTTAGTTTCTAAGAGACAATTTTCTTATAGAATTTAGTGATAACTTTTAAAAAAAACTTTCCAAAAAATTTGTATCTTAAAAAGGAATATCTAGGTGGATACAAGGGAGGGTTGTAAGGCCCATATGGATTTTTTGGGTGAAAACATAATACATCTCCCTTTGAGGTGGATTAAAAAAAATTAGATATTACTCTATTGATCTCTCGATCAAAACTAGTCTCATAAGTAGAAAGAAAGATGTTAACATAAATATTAATTTCTTATATAGTAGGGTTGGTAGATAAAATGGTATCATCTACAAATAGGGAATATGAAATGACTGATAGGACATTTATTGTCAATTTGAAGATCCATTGTCTGTCTTGGCGATTGAAGATATTTTAAGCCCTTGCTTCAATCACAATGATGAATAAATAAGGGATGATTATGTGTCTTTGTCCTAAACCTTGAGAAATTTTAAAGAAGGCTCTTGAGATTACATTCACTAACACATGACAAAGAGAGATACATATAAGAAAGACAATCATTATATCTAACAATAGTAAATGTATTTATGGTACTTAATCTAAAAAATCCCAACAAACATGTTGAAAATATTTATATATATTTTGGATAAACTCTTTTTGTTCGACATAATTAAGGTAGTGGATTAACTCATGAATAACATAAAATCCATGATGCTCATTATAAATGATATCCAAAATAATCAATTTAAGTCTATTTACAAAATATTAAAAAATTAGTTTGCCCTTTATTTCATAAAGAGATAGGTCTACAAAAATCCACCCTATATTTTTTTGGGGAATAAGAGGAAGAAATCCATGATCTAATAATTGTCATGCATTTTCCATTTGTGGAATGGGAGCAAGAAAGACATGATACTTACCTAGAATGCATTTCAGTAAAATGTTCCTAAGAAAAGTAACCATTTCACTTTTTAATTGGTAGAAAAAGACTGAAGACTATCATGACCACACATCCCTAAGCTTTTCATATTGAACATGACATTTATAATCTCCATTTCTTTAGCTTCCTAAGTTAAGAAATATTTTTGAATTGAAGTAATCTATTTTGGGATAAAATTAAGCATTTAGTTTTGAGCCTCAACAGTAGTAATATTTTATTTAGTTAATGAAGTCTAAAAAAAGGAGATAATGTGATCACTGAACTTTGATGGAATGAATAGCCCTTGACCTTCATGATCTTCAAGAGATTCAAGAGTTGAAATCTTTTATATGATCCTTACAAGCCAAAGTGGCATGATGATTTTATTTTATATTTTTATAACTTTCTTATAACCATTTGAATGCTAGATTTCCTAACTATAATATATTTTTTTCAATCAAAATTATTGAAAGAATTTAGCAATGTATTGAACTCATTCTAGTAGAGGATTAAACTAAATAATTTTAACGAATCATTATATAAATTTTTTTTTAAAAAATATCTAGTTTAAATTACCAAAAAATAGAATCTATTATGAAATAATCCAATATATGTCATGGTTAAAGTTTAAAAAGAAATCATTAGAAAAGTTTGGAAAGAAAATAATCTCCCTTATAATAAATATGTGATTAATATTTAATTTTCACAAAAATATATTTGTATGATGTTCCTCTCTTAGAGAATAAAATTATGATTACAAAATTAAGAACTATTTTATATGATTCATATGAAAAAAAATAGAAGATAAATATTTTTAAATGTACTTAAAAAAATTTAAGTCATGTATTTGTAATGAACTTGATCATAAGTTTTAATTCTCATTAACACATTATATAATTATATAGTACAAACCTTGTTTTAACATTTGTAATAATAATTTGGTTGAAGATTCCCTAATAAAGAAGGCCAACCAATTTGTTTTTAATTTTTTCAAAAATCTAAACTACTAAAATAACTATCTACATAAGCAAGCTAGTTTTCTAGAAGTATTTCTATCTCAATTGAACATATGATTTTAGCTTTATATTTTATGATTTAATACTATAATATGCTTTTAATTCTTATTGTTTTCAACACTTTTATAGTGAATATTTCAAGGGTTGTAAGTCAAGGTTGAGAGCTTACATCAAATAGGAAGAGTTACAAGTTTTTTCAAGAAGTATTTAGAGTCCAAAGAATTCAAAGATTGTTGACAATAAAGGCAACTACAAAATTACACTTATTTTTGGAGAACTCAAAGAAAATTACATTAGACAATATTTTATTGGGCTATGTGAACTAATTTGATGTCATATTAGATGCTAGAAATCATCATTATCTACATACTATTTATGTACTCTTGAATTTATTTTTTATTGCCATATTAAGGTTTCTTTTAATATTTGAAGTGGAAATTAAAGAAGAATGTTAAAGCACCTTAAAAATTGTTGACACGTTTAATTGTTGTAGGGTGATGCTATAGTAGTGGATTACACTTTTTTATACATGCTGAGTTTTGCTGAAATAACACATTTTAAATAAAATATGATGATTTAAGCTTTGAGAGCTTCCATTTGAAGGAATTAATTACAAATAATTAGCTCAAAGCCTCTTAGATAAAAAAACATTGATATAACATCTATACTCCTCATTCATACCAACAATGGAATCTCCTCCACACCTATTAAAATGCTGAAAAAATCACTTCGACTTTATCTTTTGGCAAATCAAATGAATCCATTTGACAAACCTATCTACGTAGTAAGGTACTACTGAGAAAACTCTTTCTAATTATTATAATGTTAATATATATTAAGTTTATTATGAGTTTGTATTTTTAGTGTTACTAAACATAGATATTTCACCGTACGTCTACCTCTATGTTTGATGCTTACGAAAAAATAGTAAATGAGATTAAAAAAATCATAAAAATATCTATGCCCTAGGTATTGAAGCTATCTTTCTATATTAAAAAAAAAGAAATTGGATAAATACACGACAAGTTATAAGCTATGTAGTCAAGGTATGTCAAAATTACAGTTTAGTTAACTTCAAATGTTAATAAAATATGCAATAATTGATATCTATTTTAGAAAAAAATTTATGCTCTATGAAAATAATGTAACTCTTTGAAAATGACGTTTTCAACAACATACCATTTTTTGTGGGAGAAAGAAAAAACCATTCAAATCAATTCAAAAATAAAAATAAAAATTATATTTAGAATCTAGATAGAAAATTTTAAAAGACTCTAATTTACTTCATCTTCTTATTTCAAATGGTTTAACGACAATATGCATCTGAATCTGAAAGTTTTTTTTCAAAATGTAGAGTTCAGTGTCCATTCAGGGAAAAAAGTGTAACCCATTATTATGGGTTCACCCTGTACTTAGTAAGTCATTCTCCTAGGTTATAAACACATATATTACTTTTAATTTTACTTAGACACCACATATGAATATTCCCACTCTTGATGTTATTGTCACATAATCACTTTTCCACCTTAACTAGGACTCTCACCTTTTGATAGACCTATCAATTTATCACTTTTCCATAGTTGGAAGGTGATCCACCTTTAGTGTGTTAGAATCATATGCTCTATGTTATCATTTATGTCAACTCATGGTGACATTAATGTCAACTTTTTGAGGCTAAGGAGTTCTTGAGATTGTGAAACTAGTAAAAATATGTATGATATGAGTATTGATTGATGAAGAAGATTTGAAGAGTAACATGAAACAAGATTATCTAATGAATGATATGCTAGGATGAGTGCTTAAAGGACAATAAATGTTTTTCATTGTGTTCAAATCATGTTCTAATATTCTAACAATGATTCTAAGAAAATATAAGGTATATTCAAAAGATGGAAGTTTGTTAAGATGGAATATGCAAGAAAGAGTATTTGAAGACCTTATGGATAATGCTTTGCATTCCTTCACATAAGATGATAGCTACTTGCAGTTCAATTCATAATGACTTTGCACTAGGAACATTGCACTATCATGCTTATAGGTTCCCAACTGTCCTTTTGAAGAAGTTCTGATGTGCTATTTTATAACAATAAGTTTGGTTGTCAAGGATGGATTGAATAGGTTTGGATAATTCTCTACATTGGAATTTTAGGTAATGTGATTTGGTGAGCATGGTAAAATAGTTTGTGTAGAGTTTAAATTTATATATCTTTTAATAGATTTATTTGTAGGTGAAGATTTGTTATCACACGTGTGATACTATTATTTGTGTAGGCTTCCAATTGACTCTATTATTTTGGTACTAAATTTGAATCTTGTTATATTAGATAGGATAAAGAAAGAGTTAAGAGGTTAAGGAGGATCATTTCATGGAATGTTGTGCTTCACATGCTACTATGTGATTCAAAGAATATTATGGAGTTGGTTGGTAACATGCTTTAATGGCTTTCTACATGTTACCTTTGGGATCGACTTTATAAAATCATGAGATGTGTGCACCTTGTTCATATAATCTTGGGAAAACTTATTATGCTACATTTTGGTCCCCTTTTTCTTCTGAGGTGGATTACATTAAATATTTATACTTATAATGGCTGACTATGTACTAATATTGCTTATATTTCTCAAGGCCACCCTTGATGATGTTTCCAATGGACAACCACTATATATGTTTGAGTAAATGGACAAGAGAAACAAGAGGGAATGTGAGGTAATTAAAAATCACATGTATATCAAGTGTAAAGCCTAAAATAAGGAAGAGTAGAAGTGAAAATTCTTGAATCAAATAGAGAGGTTACCGAAGTTGACCATGAGATTCTACAACATTTCATATTTTCTTTGTGCTTATTGGAAGGCTATGTTCTCTTTTAGCAACATTATGGAGATCTATAGTTGTTGTGAAAATAATCTTTAGAATAGTGATTTCCTTGGAAGTGTGCCTAAATAATTAGGGACAATGATCTCCTTAGCAGCGCACCTAAATAATCAAGGGAAATGAGTTCATTAGCTTCTGGCCTAAAACATTGTAATCAATTAATTCATATAGCGAGTAAGATTCTCACTATGCTATTTCCCATATTGATTTTTCCACGTAAATTTGGTGTTCATGTGTATGTGCTCTCATTAATATTTATTTTATTGATGATTAGTTGGATTAATAACCAGTAATCAAGAAGTGTGGCAAAATATTTTAAAAATTTGTTTATTTTTTGATAGGATCACACTAGATTTCAACTCTCCTGTCAGGACCAACCTGGGTTCCTAACTCACTAACTCCACAATTCCTTGATCAGGGCCTCAACAAGGTACTCCCTTGCCTCCTAAGGACTTTCTCAATGTACTCAATTAGAGAAAACTACTCTCACTCTTCTAGGTGACCTATCAATGTTCAAATGTACCTTCCCTTCTCATGCTCACTTCCATTTTCTCAAGTGTGCTCAACCTCCTAAAAAAGTGTAGAATCTTGCAGGGGTGTGGAGGTACTCAAATTCACCACTTTAGTTAGTTCTTGACACATATTTTCAATGTCAATCCATCTCTCCTTTAATGATCTCACCAATTTGTTTAACAAGGCCTTGTAGCCCTTGAGCCCCCAATTAGGTCTCCTAGTCTGGGTTTTTAGGATTTCTTGCAAAATGTTCCTTAATAAATTGCCAAAAAAATTATGGATTCTTAAGTAAATTAGGAAACCCTAAGATATTTTGAGGGTCTTGGGTCTGTATGCCTCTTTACACTACCGTATCCAAACTATGAGGGTTTGATGAGGGTTTTAATGGCTTCTAGGAGCTAATAGTTCACTGAAAGGAAATGCTTTCCAAATAGATTTCCCAAGCCTCTATCTCTTCACCAAGGCTCTGTATCATCTTGATATACATATCCAATGTCTTGGATTCATCTTTCATAGTCACCCTTGCAAGTAAACTTACAAACAACCTCCTTGTTCCTAGTCGGGCATTGACTGAGCTCACCTAGGGAAAGGTCACAAATATAGCATAAAACATCTTTAGACCTCCTTATTTCTTATGAAAAATTTAAATGGAATCCACTTCCATGTCCCAAAAGGTCATGATGAACACACCATGGTATTTTATGGGGGAGCCATTTTTAGAGATTGTTCCTATGTACAAGCTAGTGAATTGGCAAGAACAAAATCAAAACAAAGAACTTACAAAATTGATAAAAAATAGTCACTTCTATACATAAATGTAGTAAAAATATTAACACTACCAAGGTTCACCAACAAAAATAATAACTTAATCCATAAGATCCTATTCATGCAAAGAAACAACAAATTGTGCCTTAACTGTCTATGATAGTGTTTGATTGCTTATGCTAGTAAATACAAAAGTTTTCCAACCTCAGTATTTGAGATTTTTTAGGCTTAAATAGATTTTTTCCACATTTTTAGGTGGTTAGGACCTCCTCTAGACCTAATTCCATCATTCAGTCCTTTTAGGACAAAATTTGTCATGCAACTTTGTAAAGTTGCAAAAGTTGTCATGACAACTTTCGAACAACTTTGTCCTAAGTGCTCTCCCTCACTCCCAAATCACTTCTAACAACCTAGTATGTTATATTAACATTTATAAGGTTTTTTTAGGCTTATTTTATCCATTTATTATCTTTTTAAGGTCTTTTCCAACCTTAAGCTCTTTTCCCCTTACTAGGACTATACTAGCTCCTAAGGACAATTTAGCTCCCACACCAAGCTTCACTAACTCGAACCAAAACTAACCTAGCCAACTAACTTCACCACATCACTTATACCCTCTTGGGGTCTTTACTAACCCTCTAATATGGCTAGGATCATTACAAGACAAAACTAGGGTAGGACACTTAGCCTAAGTCCTAGGTGCTCCTGCACCATTTTTTATTCACCCCCCAACATTTGGTGGTGTTCAAAAGTTGGTATTAGAAAAATATCCTCTATAATGATATTAACCACTCGAGTTAGATCCTTGATGGTTAATATACATGTCAACAAAGTACCTAAGTTTGATTGAAAAATCTTTACCTTTTCGAAGGAGATAATGGAATCGCATTTTGATTGTATTCCATATGGAGTTCTTGATGTTATCATAAAATGCTATGTTCCTCTAGCATCTAGTAGGCACCCCTCTTCACTAGAAGATATCATAGCACATCATGAGAATAATGCAAACACAAGTAATGATGTTATCAATAGCCTAGGTGACTTAGAATTGTTGAAATTCATGGGTAGTGAAACTGCATTTGATATTTAGGAGAAGCTTGGTAGAATTTATGAAGGAGACATAAAGCTTAAGAAAATAAATTAGCAGAATCTAAAATAAAAATTCAAAACTCTAAAAATGTCTAAGGATGAGAACATTGAAGGTTACTTGCACTATGTAAATGAAATTATCAACTCTATTAGAGGATTGGAGGGACCTTAGAGGACAATAAAGTACTATTAAAGGTATACCATCCTAAAAAGTAATAACTTGATGCAGGAGCATCCTAGGTGTAAGAGCAATCTTGCATCACCCAAAAATATTTTTGTTTCCTTTTCAATAAGGGCTACCTTGTGCAGAGCTGCTATTTATGGAAACTTACTATTTTTAGTAAGTTGGTCATATGATCTCAGAATATTCTGATTTCACAGTTGGAGGTTCATCTCAGTCATTTCAACCTACCAGTTGAGGTTCATTGCCACATCATAAGTATTGGTGAAGTTATGTTTTGGGTATGAAATCTTTTAGGTCAATTTTGAAGGCCTTAGAGGCTCTGAATGGCGATCGACCACTGGCTGACTGGCACTAGTACCTCTCAAGTGTTGTAGATCTCGTCATGGCATTTCCGAAAAGTGGTTACACTAGAAAAATGGAGTTATGGTTAAAACGTTATGGCCTCTGAAAGTTGGGTTACATAAAATCATATTTTGTATTTCTTTTGAGCCGACCCTATTGTAATAATTGTGAAAAATAAATAATTCTATGTCTAGTCGGCCTAAAGGGCTAAATTTTTGGAACCTTCTTGGGCGGTGAAAATTGCTTATATAAGAAAGGTATGTAGTGTTGTCTTAGGCAGTTCGGGACAGTTCTGGGTGGTAGATCTAGGTATTGATTCGAGGCTTTGTCCTACAGAATATTGTAAGGGAATGCCCATGTGGCTTCGCATATTGTAATTCTGAAAGTTTGTAATTACACATTTGTGGAGATAATAAGAAGCCAATTTTCTGTTCTTGCATTTTATTGTTGTTTCTCTATTTCTGTTATGTGTTTGTGGTATTAAGGGGAGCACCCTTCATCAAGTGGTATCAGAGCAGGAGTTCCTGAGCATGTAAACAGATCATCGATTGTGAGGCAGTTTTGCACCAAGACCGTGGGTTAGGGTTTTTGTGTAAATAGATCACCGACTGTGAGGCAATTTGCACCAGGACCATGATTAGGGTTTCAGCAAGAAGCATGAAAATGCCTCCACGAAGGGAACGCGGTGGAAGAGCTGGTATTGTAACACCTGAGGTTAGGGAATTGTAGAGACAAGTGCGAGCATTGCAAGAGGAGATTCGCAGAGGAATGAATCTTAATGTCAAAGATAAAAGCGAGGATGAAGCCAAAGAAGAAGATCAAGAAGGAGAAGTTGAAGTTGTGAACCAGGAGGAAGAAAGACTTTTCTGAGCTATCTCAAAGATCGGGAAGAGACCTAAGATTGAGGTCCCGACATTTTCTAGGAATCTTAACCCAAAAGAATTGATCGACTGGATCAATGAATGTGAAGAATATTTTGAGTATGGAGATATCAAGGATCCTGATCGAGTCAAGTTTGTGAAGGCCAGACTGAAGGGTCATGCGAAGATCTGGTGGCAAGAGATTTAGTTGGAGCAAAATCGAAGAGGAAAGGATAAAATCACAAGATGGGGGCAGATGGTGGATAAATTGAAGTGACAGTTCATCCCTGTTGATTATGAGCTTGACCTACTGAGAAAAATGCAAAGTTTGAAGTAAGTGGGAAGATCTGTTCAGGAGTATACAAAGGAGTTCTATCAAATCCTCATCAGAACAGGCCATGTAGAAGCTGATAAGGAGAAAGTTGCCTGTTACCTTAATGGGTTGAGGCCGAGCATTCAAGAGGAGTTGAATTTGGTTTGAATGAACAGTATTGAAGAGACATACCAATTTTCCCTAAAAGTAGAGGAAAAGCTGAACAAGAAGTTTGAAAGCAGACAAAGTGGAAGAGGTCGTGATGAAAGATCTAGTGGATGGTCATATGGAGATCAAAATGAAGATCCAAAAAAGCAAGATGAGGCTAGTAACAGTCAGAATCAGAGAGGAGATAATTTCAGTCATTTCCAAGATCAGAACAATAGAGATCAGAGAGGAAGAGGAAGAGGACAAGGTTCAGGAAGAGGAGGCTTCTGTGGAACATGTTTTCACTATGGAGAAGAAGGTCATAGGGCATTTGAATGTCCTTAACGCCAAGGAGGGATAGATAGGAGGAACGAAGGCTATGCCAGAGTTGCATATGTAGATGAAGATGCCAGATCATCACATTCTGAAGATGCCGAAAGAGGAGAAATGCTTATTAACAGAAGAGTCATGTTGAGTGGTGAAAATGAACCTGAGCAAAGAAGGACCTGTTTCGCACCAGGTGCAAGTGTGAGGGTAAGTGTTGTGATGTGATTATTGATAGTGGCAGTACTGATAATTCAGTGTCAGAAGAGATGGTAACAAAGTTGAATCTCAAGAGGCAGAAACATCCCACATCCATATCAGGTTCCCTGGGTGCAGGATGACCACAAGGTCATGGTCAGTGAACAGTGCCTAGTGAAGTTCAAGATCCACGGTTACCAAGATGAGGTACTATGTGATATCATATATATGGATGCATGTCATATGTTGTTGGGTAGACCTTGGCATTTTGACAGATGTGTTGTACATGATGGTCGTGCGAATACCTATTCCCTGACAAAGGATGGAGTGCGACATAAGCTAAAACCATTGAAGGAAATAGAAGAAAAGGTATGTGGTAATGCCAGAATAACTTTTGTTGATAGAGGAAATTTCTCAAATGGTATGAGGCATGAGCATATGTGTTTTACCTTAATTCTAAAGGCTAGGAAAGAGGAAGTAGAAGATGTACCTATAGAAGTTGTAGAGTTATTGAATGAGTTTCAGGATATTGTATCTGATAATGTGCCTGATGGATTACCACCAATAAGAAAGATCAATCGTCAGATGGACTTGATTCCAGGAGTTAGTTTGCCAAATAAGATAGCACACAGAATGACACTAGTAGAAAGTGAAGAGTTGAAGACAGATTTGAAGTTTAGTTCATCACATCATGGAAGTAGTCCTAGAAATGCATTTGAGTTGAGGAAGATAGATAAAGGAGAAATAAGTAGTGTTGAAGCTAAAGATTTTGTAGAACATTTGAAGAACATCCATGAGGAGGTGAGGAAGCATATTACTAAGATGAATGTGTTGTATAAGGCTAAGGCAGATGAGAAAAGGAAGCATAAAGAATTTTAGGTTGGAGATGAAGTCATGGTTCATTTGCGGAAGTTGTGATTTCCGGTTGGTACATATCACAAGTTGAAAATGAAGAAATTTGGGCCATGTAAGATACTGAAGAAGCATGATTCAGGAAATGCATATGAGGTCAAGTTGCCTATTGAGCTGAATATTTCACCAGTGTTTAATATTTCAGATCTGACAGAGTATCATGATGGAGGTGTTGAAGATGAGGTTACAGCAGCACAGTGGAGTATTCCAGCAACCAGTTCAGATATCAAGGAGATTGAAGACATACTGGATAGTCGTGTTGGCAGAAGCACAAGGAATAAGACATATGAAGAGTATTTGGTCAAATGGAAAGGATGACCTGTTGAAGATTCATCATGGCTAGCAAAGGAGGAGGTTAACCGTCTTGGTTTTCCTCTGCACACCTGAGTCGTGACAGGGTCACTTCTCAAATTACCCCAGTGTCTGATGCAGGAGCATCCTGGGTGTAAGAGCAATCTTGCATCACCCAAAAATATTTTTGTTTTCTTTTCAATAAGGGCTACGTTGTGCATAGTTGCTATTTATGGAAACTTACTATTTTTAGTAAGTTGGTCATATGATCTCGGAATGTTCTGATTTCACAGTTGGAGGTTCATCTCAATCATTTCAGCCTACCAGTTGAGTTTGATTGCCACATCATCAGTATTGGTGAAGTTATTGAGGTTTTTGGGTACGAAATCTTTTAGGTCAATTTTGAAGGCCTTAGAGGCTCTAGATCATGATCGACCCCCGGCTAATTGGTGCTAGCGCCTGTCAGGTGCTGTAGATCTCATCATGGCATTTTCAAAAAGTGGTTACAATAGAAAAATAGAGTTACGTTTAAAAAGTCGTGGCCTCTAGAAGTTGGATTACCTAAAATCATATTTTGTATTTCTTTTGAGCCGACCCTATTGTAATAATTGTGAAAAATAAATAATTCTATGTCTAGTCGGCCTAAAGGGCTAAATTTCTGGAACCTTCTTGGGCGGTGGAAATTGCTTATATAAGAAAGGTATGTAGTGTTGTCTTAGGCAGTTCAGGACAGTTCTGGGTGGTAGATCTGGGTATTGATTCGAGGCTTTGTCCTATAGAATATTGTAAGGGAATGCCCATGTGGCTTCACATATTGTAATTCTGAAAGTTTTTAATTCCACATTTGTGGAGATAATAAGAAGCCAATTTTCTATTCTTCAATTTTGTTGTTGTTTCTCTGTTTCTGTTATGTGTTTGTGGTATTAAGGGGAGCACCCTTCATCATAACTTTATTAGTGTTAATTTTGGGACCTTTCTTAGCCCATGTTAGTGTGTTCCTTATGATATGACCTTACATTGTACTTAAATACATATATAATTTAATCAAGGTCCTACTCTCTTCAATCTTGGTCAAACTCTAAGTTGGCTCTAATTTCTATGCATAATTTCCTATTTTCTATCCAAACACATAATTCATTTCACACCTATATCATTCACATACCTTTGTAGATCTTAGGATTTACCCTAAGCTCCTGGTGGTTTACAATCTCTAACACCCTTGTTAGCACCTAGTCCTGAAGCCATTTAAAAAGTTACCTCTTAGAGACTAGGCTGAATTCAACCTCATCCTGGATTAGGCTGAGTCAAGTCAGTCTAGTCCTTGGGAGTTGATTTTTAGTGGCTCTAGGCCCAATGCAAAGTTATTTCCTTTTGGAATTTAATCTGGGTTGTGGTGCAGAGCACTTCATGAAGACTAGGGTCACTCGGTTGATCATTAGCCCTATAATGAACATCATAAAGGATATGACAAAAATGATCTCCAAGGTTTCTTTGAGATGGAAACATGATCCATAAGATCATAGCAATTTTGTAAGGGGGTTAATAAATCCATTTTGTTAATGTTGTTAGAAAGTCCCTAGAATGGAAAAATAGCCAATAAGGACTAATGTAAAGGCTTGAAAGGATAAATTTAGGATTATAAGGATTGTTAGAGGTTATTAAAATATCATTGTATATAATGTCTTTAGAGTCATTTGAGTCTAGTTGTTGAGTTTACAACTTAGTGTCAACTTTACACCATTTTTATGCATTGTCTTTATGCATCATAGTGGCAACATTATAGGAATGATAGTTGGAACTATTTGTACTCGGTTCCAATAGGTGGGAATTGGTTATTGAAAGAAAATGAAGTCTTTTTATAATGATATAGAAGACCGATCAAAAAAATAGAGAGGATGAGAATGCAATGTGGGCATTCAACTGTGCACGGTTTGCACATAAATATTGTAATTAGGGAGAAAAACTTAATATATTTTGGTGTTTCTATGGATGTTTTGGGTAGTAAATATCATGCATGGTGAAGGAATCATTGTTTTCCATTATTTTATGTTGATATGAATAGGTTTTAAGTCTTGTGGGTGGTGTTCTTGTTGACTCCATTGAGACACTGAGATTTATTGCATGTATTTCTTGTTTCCATCATATGGACAGAGTTCTAAATGCTCCTTCTACTTCTGTGTTTTGAGGAAGGTGACTTTATTATATCTTGGTTATGTATAACAACCATTTTGTGCAAGTGATAAGTGAAGAGTATGATATACACCTGAAAATAGTGAGCTTGTGCATTGAAAAAGCACCAAATGAAAAGAATTTCATCTCAAAAAAAAGGCTCTCAATTTAGGGGAAATATAGTTCCAACCAACTGTTAGATATTTCTCAAGGAGCCACAAAATAACTTCTGCCTAATACCCAGCAAACCTTCTCCTAGTAACATAATCCACCTGTTACCTAACAAACATCTACACAAGTTTCCCTCTCACCTTTCATATCCAATACACAAGTGAAACATCCATTTTACACAAGAGGGATACCACCTATAGGGCCTCAAAACCAACCATTCATATAAAAAATCCCCACCACCGCATCCACATCTCAACTTCCTACAAGGACATGTTCTTCTTGGGGTCTTACTCAAGAAAAAATGCATGCCTTGGGAATCCAAACACAATCACATATCTCCAATCCCATCATTGTACAAATGGTTATCCAATTCATAGCACAACCACCACCACCTCCTCCTCAAACCACATCAATCCCTACATTCATCAACTATCTATTCATGCCATCTTTCATCACTCAAACCATACCACCACCACCACAATAGATCTCTTCCCATTTCCCCAATTATCCCAAACCACCACCTCATGTTGCCAACATCTAAGGAACCATACAACCTCTTAGCAATGTAGGAATGAATCACACATACATCAGCCAAGCCCAAGGATAATCACATCAATAGTCCATTTTATTTTACCAACCACCTCCATAGTAGCAGTACTTCCCTACACAAAAAAATATCCTTCCATGCCTCAACAACAATAGTGACATTATACCCCTCACAATAATATGCATCCTTCCTCTAGCAAAAATACCTTTCCCAACCACCATCACAAAACCTGCTCTAATCCACCTACATAGAGGTGAAATCCCTTTACCAAATTCCATAATATTCTCCTCAAAATCATTTGTATTCTCTTGTACCATATGACCCTTTCCTAATGGGAGTACCCACTTTAGGACCTGCCAAGCTAGAATGGGAGGAAATAAAGAATGCACTTAAGGAGCTTAGATCTAGGATCGAAGGCAAGACCTTTAAGTTTGAGGAGGTTTGTCCTTATTCCTTTGATAGATCTATCATGATGATCCCCTTCCCTAAACATTTCAAGACTCCCAGATTTGACAAGTACCAAGGGAAGGGAGATCTAGTTAGCCATGTCAAAGAGTTCTACATGGCTTGTCAAGAGATTTCCTACAATGATAATTTCCTCATGCACCTCTTTCCCAAGAGCTTAGGAGGAACTTCCATTGAGTGGCTTTACAAAATACCCTATGGATCAGTATCAACCTTTGTAGAATTATCCAAAACATTTGTAGCACAATACGCACATAACATCGAGAATGAACTATTTATTTTGGACCTCTGCAACTTGAAATAGAAAGGAGGTGAGATTCTGGTCGATTATTTGCAAAGATGGGAAAACCTCACTATGAGGCTATCATATCAATCACCAGAGAAACATCTTATGAAGATATTTACCAACAATTTGCATTTGAAGTTATCCCACTTCCTGTGCATGAACTGTATCTAGACTTACCAGGATATTATAGGAAAAGGGATGGACATTGAGAAAGGCCTCTTGGATGATGGTGTCACTAGGCACTATAAAGAGAACCAACAAGACATACCCAATAATGACCAGTCTCTCTATTGGACTATAAAAAAAAATGCAGTCACCTATGGAGCCATTGATACCAACATGTCCAATTTATTTTTTCCAGCCCTAATCCACCTATGCCAACATACCAAAAACCAACACCAATCTATCAAACACCTGGGACAACTTACCATTAGCCTATGCAAAATTGTCAAACCCCAGCAAATCAAGTTAATGCCATATCAATCACCCTAGGGAAAAATAAGCCACTCATCCATAACAATAAAAAATGCACATTCAATCCTCTCAGTGAAACTTTGGACATAATCTTTCATTGAATGGATAATGCCAACTTGATCATCTATCCTCAAACCTATACATTCGATGAGTGAACCCCAAAGACTACATGGTACAAAGACAATGAGTATTGTAACTATCACCATGTCAAGGGACACAATACCATGAAGTGTATGACACTCATGAACTATATCCAAGATCTTAGAGATAAGAAGGAGATCATATTTGATGCATCTTCCCAGTCCTCGCCTAATGCTAACCTCTTGATCTACCAAAATATGTTTCCTCAACACAACTCTGAAAAAACACGACCAATGCGAACCCACCACCCCCAAACCAAGGTAAAGGTAAGAAAGGTGATCATGCCAATGGAAAGGATTACATGACTCCCTATATCAATTATGACACATTTGTTGGATGCATCTCCCAGGTTGAGCCTACTATCAATGTCATTCATGTCAAGGGTGTAGACAGTTAGTGTGCAATCACCACACATAGGGGTAGGATATCTATTACTAGGGCTAATATTTATTCATCATATAATATGTAATACAACCTCCTACAATACCTTGGAATACCTTTTCCCAAATTTCCATCATATATCTTCTCTACACCTCACCCATCTATCAAGAAATCCTCAACAAAGCCCCTCCAATAGGCACGTGTCCTCACAAACATCAATACCATTCAATTTGAAAACCTTGTGGGATATTTATCTGCATCATGTACCCTTTCATTCAAACCTTCTAACATGTCATCCATCAAACTAGACCACAATCTCCCACTCTGCATCGTCATCATGGTCAATGAATTTGTAGTCAAGCAGGTCATGATAGATGATGGTTTGGCCCTCAACCTCTATATGCTAAAATTCATCAAACAAGTGGGATATACTAAAGAAGACATATCACATGAGGTCATCACCATCAATACCTATGACAACCTAGACCATACTTCATAATGTACTTTTTTTTACCCATCAAAATGGGTCTTACAATACAAGAGACTATGTGTCATGGTGTTGATCTTGACCTCCCCTACAACATTCTCCTTAGCCAACCCTGGATTCACTCCATTAAATTTTTTCCTTCCACCTACCATTAGTGCATCAAATTCCCACATCAAGACATATAAATCACCATCCATGTTGATCCCCAACCCTTCACATACTGTCATACATTGGAAACATCATTTACTTACTACACCATTATCCTAGAATCTACATTGGCACTTTTGTCGCCTATTCCTCCCGATCTCATTGCGATCTAAAAACAATCCTTGCCTCCACTCTTTCCACCATCAAGATTGACAATACGGGATGTGGTGAATATAGTATAATAGATTCCTTCACAATAGGGTCCCTACCCCTCAACCCACATACTCAAGGGCACCCATCAAACCAAAGCACAACCCAACAGGAGGAACCAAAAACAATTAAAATAGGCTCATCCATGTTCCTATCTCATGGCACCCTAAAAATTCAAGAGACAGATCCCTATATAAAAAAATATCTATAAAAAGATCCTCCACCTTTTGGCATTGAGCTCCTCGGATACTTCAAAGAAAAATACCTGATGTCACACAAGTGGGCCACCAAATAATGGAATTATCAAGGTGGTGGTCTAGGACCTAAGGAGGGTGGTATGAAGGATCCACACAAAGCCTCTCAACAACCAAGACATCTAGGCCTTGTATTTTGTCACAACAATGCTTTCCTGCATGTACAACGTCATGATACCACAACTGGGGGCACTAATGTGACCTCAACAAGACATTCCCAAAGGATAATTTTCCACTAGCCAACATTGATATGATTGTGGACCTTACTGTCAGGCATGATATACTATCACTCATGAATGACTTCCCTGGTTATAACCAAATTTGTATTGTAGAAGAAGATCAACACAAGACAGCCTTCACAACCCCATGGGATACCTTATGATATAACATGATGCCATTTGGTCTAAAGAACACATGTGCAACATATCAATGAGCCATGATAGTTATATTTCATGACATGATCCACAAAATCTTGGAAGACTAAGTGGATGACATCCTGAAAAAGTGAAAGACAAGGTTAGACCATCTCAATGTGTTGGAAGTCTTTGACTATCTCCATCATTATGGTCTAAAGTTTAATCCCAAGAAGTGTTTCTTCGGGGTCACATCAAGAAAGCTCCTAGGGTTTATTGTATCGTTCCAAGGCATATAGATCGATCCTAAAAAGGTCAAAGTTATCATGGAAATTCCTCCCCCTAGAACACTCAAGAAATTACAAAGTCTACAAGGAAAACTACAATTTGTCAGATGATTCATATCATAGCTTGCAGACAAGTTCCATCCATTCACTCACCTACTATGAAAGGATGCCAACTTTAAATGGGATCCTTTGTACCAAAGAAGTTTTGATAAAATCAAGGAATACTTGGAAAATCCACTAATCCTTGTGTTGACTACTCTAGAGGAACCACTTATTTTGTACATATCAACTGCCACTACGACACTAAGAACACTCTTGGCACAACTTGACAATAATGGGAAGGAACGAGCCATCTATTACATCAAAACTTGTTGGTTACGAGCTCAATTACATGCCAATGGAAAAAGCATGCCTTGCGGTATTTTTTTCTACCCAAAAGCTATGACACTATATGCTCAGTCACACGGTGAGGCTCATCTCCAAAATAGATCCACTCAAGTACCTACTCTTGCGCACAACCCTCATAAGATGAATGGAAGAATGGGTAATGCTCTCAAGAGAGTTTGACATCTAGTACGTAGTCATGAAGGAAATCAAAGGCCTAGTCATTATAGACCAACTAGCTGAGGCACCCTCTGTGGATGCATTTCCTTTGGTGCTTGAATTTCCCAATCAGCATCTATGTATGATCGAAGAGAAACCAACAAGGAAGCTATATTTTTATGGATACTACACATCACATGAATAAGGGGATGGAATTATCTTCATCACCCCTCAAGGTGAATACATACCAAAATCATTCAAATTGAGTTTCCCCTATACCAAGAATATGAGGCACTCATATCAGGCCTCAAGATAGTTGTCCAATGGAACATCACAGAGCTGCAAGTTTGCAGATATTTTCAACTCATCATCAAGTAGGTCATGGATGAGTTTCAAACAAAAGAAAAAAAGCTATTACCCTATAAGGAGTTAGTAGATAAAATGAAAGAACAGTTCCCAAGCTTATAATTAACACAGGTACCCAGATTACAAATAAGACAACAGGTACAATGGAAACTATCGGGTCCTTACTAGAAATCCCTCGAGACACAATGCAGTATGAATTCTTAGTTGAGAAGCTACACTCACCCTCTTATGAGAATGCTTATTCTAAAATGGTATGTGCCTTGGTTGGTCCTCAATCCCCATGATACCACAATATTCATGCTTATCTAAAAAATGGTACCATATCCCCTCACCTCACAAACACCCAATGCTAAAAACATATTCGTAGAGAATCTTGCTACATTCTTGTAGCTAACACCTTATATCATCGTGGATATCATAATGTCCTATCTAGGTTTTTAGACTCAAATGATGTCTTCTAAGCTTTACAAGAGGTACACGTTGGAATCTGCGGTGCCCACATGAGTGGTATAGTCTTAGAAAAGTAGCTTCTTAGAGTAGGGTATTATTGGCCCACTATGGAACATGATGCTTGCAAATTTGTACATAAATGTCTACCATGTTAGCAACATGCTAATTTGAATCATACCTCAGCACAACACCTACATCCCATCTTTTCATCATGGCCTTTCTCATGTTGGGGCTTTGACCTCATTGGTAAGATAACCCCACTCTCCTTAGATGGACAAAAATATATCATCACAACCACTGAATACTTCATGAAATGGGTTGAAGCAATTCCGCTCACCCTTACTACTGGTGTTCAAATATCCAATTTTTTCCTCTATCACATCATCTATCACTTTGGCATCCCCTCCACCATCTTCATAGATCATGGAATTCTATTTAAAAACCAAAACATGAAAGCTATATATGACCAATTCCACATCCATCATCGCTTCTCCAGCCCATATTTTTCCCAAGAGAATGGACAAGCTGAGGCAACCAACAAAACCATCCTAAAGATCCTCAAAAAGGTTGTCAATGATTTCCTTTGTGATTGGAACCTCCAAATCAATCTCGCCTTCTGGGAATATCGCACTTCCTTTTGCACTCCCATAAGCACCACCCCATACTCTCTCATATATGGTATTGAATATATCTTACAAATTAAGGTCTAGTTACCTTCACTACATGTATCCCTAAAGAACTACATCACTGATGAAAACTACTATGTAGCATGCCTCAAATAGATGGACCTATTAGATGAGAATAGGAAGTAAGCATATGACCACCTGGTTATGTACTAGAACTAGCTTAAAAGAAGCTACAAGCAGAAGGTCCAACTGAGGCAATTCCAGGTAGGGGACATGGTCCTCAAAGAGAACCAGAAAGTACAAGAAAATCAAGAAAAGAAATAAAAAATTGATCCTACCTAGTTGGGTCCCTATATTGTCACAACCTATTTCAGCTTAGGAGCATACCAATTATCAACACCTGAAGGGGAACCTCTAACTGATCCCATCAACATCATTCATCTAAAGAATTTTTATGTCTAAGCTTTGGAGTGAATCCAATGTATCAGCAAAAAACCCATAAAAAGTGAAAAAATTCTTGAAAAAATCATTGTCTTGGTGAAAACCTGGTAAACAAGCACCTTGATGATAATAAAAAAACCAAAAGATCAAAAAAATACAAAAAAAAAGGAAAAAAAAAGTAAAGAGAAATAATCGTACAATGGTGAAAACTTGGCAATCAAACGACTTGTACAAGTATGTTAGTGAAAACTTGGAAACAAGCACCATACATAGTGGACCATCCCATTATCTATCAAAATATCACTCTGCCACACTCATGCAACAACCCACTATCTCCCCACCAAAAATCCCCATCTCAAATCCATATTCTCAGGGTTTTCCATCATCACACACACACGTCAAAGGTTGAATTACTATCGATCATCCTGAGCTTCATGTATATATCAGTTGTATAACATGTCCTATCCCCTCATCTGGAACTTTGTATATATATTTGTCACATGTTGACTTATCCTAATTCATGACATTTTGTAAATAACCACTGTATATACCAACCGTTTCATTTGTACTATATTGTCAGAGCCCATTGTACATACCCTCATTCATTCTACAAAAGTGTGATCAATTATCCCATCAAGGCTCATACCTCAACAAGTTCCTCAGCATAAATCCTTGATTATGTGATTGTCCCTGATCCATCTTTTGTCGTCAAACACAAATTTGCAACAAATCCGATCAACGGGTCCTTGCAGGATGCATCCTTCCTCATGTTTGACCTAATCCTAACATCTTTCAGTCAGCCAATCTCTTTTGGAAAAAGGTAACTTTCAGATTTTCACATTGATTTTAAATTGATTCTTTGGTTCTTGATTATCTTCTTCAGGCTTATCATTGTTCCTCTCCTCAAAGTCACCACGATCTCTTTATATCATGGCATGCTGTAAAAGGTGGCGACCTGGGGAAAGGTTCTTTTAATATTTTTGTTTTTCTTCATGTGAGTCAGTTGGATATGACCCTTGCATAATGTGATCATTTTTGTGGTTACATGGTGCACTTGGGAAATGTCATTTGTTTGTGGGTTACCCAACATCATTTCCACCTTGAAGCTTTCAGGACTCAAGTGTGATGCTGGAGAAATCCTTGCAGTGTTTTTTATGTCAGTCTTGTGCAACATTGGTGACAAGGCCTCGAGTTCCTAGAAACCTTGGTAGGTCTCCAATATTTCTATATCAAACTAAGTGCTCAAACTATATGGTGGTATAATATTTTGGAATACCCCGCGCTCAAGATTCAAAAGAAAATCCTCCCATCAAAATAAAAACCCAATCAAAATCCCAACAGAAATCAAATCCAATTCCTAGTTAAAGGAATTAAAATCAATCCCCCACACTACCTCCCATCCCCCAAATCCCCCTGTATCACTATCCCTAATCCTTATGGATAAGATTGTGCAAATATTTTCATGTTCCCCTTCCTTCTTTCCTGCTGACACATATTTCTTTTTGAGATGTCGCCAGAGCCCCTTTTATTTTTCTTCTTCTTTCCCAAACGCCTTCTCGAGGGGGCATCACCCAGTCAAGCTAACCCCTTCCTTTTTTGCAATCTAGGACAATCTTTTTGCTTTTATTCTTCATGTCATTGAGATTTTAAACATCTTTGAAATAACTTTATTTAAATGCTATTTCAAATAGGGGCAAAATGTAGACACCTAAATCTGATTAATGATATTATAATCATATTTATTCTCTTCTAGGCATCCTAATTAAATATTATTATTTAATTAAAATTTTTCGATTCCCTAATTAATTAATTAATTATATTCCAATTAATTAAATAAGAAACCCTAACTATTTAATTAATTAATCCCCTTCTTCTATTAATTAGATCAAACGTATTAATTTGACTTAGTCCAATTAATTAAATAAGCAACCACTACTATTTAATCAATTGATCCCCATTCTTCTATTAATTAAATCTAATTTAATTAAATCCATTTTCTCCTTCTTCTATTAATGAAATTTAATTTAATTAATTCCCTTCCCCTTTTCTTCTATTAATTAAATCCAATTTAATTAATTCTCTTTCCCACTTCTTCTATTTTCTCAAAATCAAATAAATTAAATTTATCCTATCCATTTTCCCCCTTTAATTAAATAAATATCCTTTAATCAATTAGAGAACATGGCTCCTAACTTTAACCCTCACCTAACCTCACATCTCTAACCATACCCATCCTTCTAACTCACTTGTCCACTCAAAGCCCTCTTTGTTGACTTTTGCATACCCATTCTTCTAATCCACATGTCCGCTCAAAGCCCTCTTTGTTGGATTTTGCATACTCATCCTTCTAACCCACTTGCCCACTCAAAGCCCTCTTTGTTGACTTTAACCCTCACCTAGCCTCCAATCGAACCCTTAACCTAACTCATCCCAACCCATTCACACATAATAATTATCCTTTAGCTAATTAATCATTAGTAATTAACTAATTAACTCTCCACTCATTCTCTCTCCTCCCACTTGCATCCTCCATAAAGTCCCACTTGCCCACTAATTAATCCTAATCAAAGCCTAATCTAACTCTATTAATGTGCACAACCTTAATCATAAGGATTAATAAATCTAACCCAAACCCCAATTCAACTCTTGTCACATCCTCCCACTCCCCAACCAAATGCATTTATGTCAATCTTAAATTATCTTAGACCTCTCTTATACACTCCATCCATCTATTACATTATTTTCTCCTCTCACATCTCCCAAAATGGTCACATTCTCCCATTCTTCCAAGCCTCTCTCCTTGTGACACTTGTCATAATGAGAGGCATTTAAGAAAGCACAATCCATGTGCTCTCTCTCAAATGCATCTCCACTCTTCCTCAGGTTTTCATCTTGACCATCTATTTCATTCTCCATTTGCCTATAAATTGAACCATTCTCCCTTCACAAATCAGCCACCTTCGATGCAAAGTTATATTGCTAATTTGAGAGCTCAAAACTATCAAATTACCATTATTATGGCAAAATCCTTCCACATTTTCTCCTCAGCCATTTTCATTGAAGCTTGAGAAAGCATTCGAGCATACATTCTTTTTCTTGGACAAATCTAAAAAGCAAGGAAGGAGCTTCTTCATTGGTTTAAGGAGGTTTGCACTTGTTTCAACCTTTTTAAATTGTTTTTCTATTTTTCTTATTATCTAATCTAGATGTTGTAGTATTTCTTAGTTTGTTGAATACTTAACAAGTTTTAGTATTCTTTGCACACTAGTTTTATTTCACATAGAAAGCAAGGACACTTTCTAAATATGTTCAGAGGGATCATTTTGAATATTAGATTATAGGAGACAAGGAATAAGGTGTTCAAACAAGAAGTCTAGTAAAGGTAGAGGAACAATCAAACTATTTATTCCTATCTATAGTAGAACCAAAAAATTATGCAAAGGCAAGAAAGGATGAATGTTGAATAAGAGCTATGAATGAAGAACTAGATTAGATAAAGAAGAATCAAATATGGGAATTGATGCCTAAACCAGTGGACAAAAATGTGATTGGAATTAAGTGGGTGTTCTAGGATTTAAGATGAATAAAGATGGAAATGTCAGAAAAAACAAGGCAAGACTAGCATGTAAAGGTTATACCCAAGTTGAAGGGATAGATTTTGACGAAATTTTTGCTCCATTAGCTAGGATTGAAGCAATTAGAATGTTTCTAGCTTCTGTTGCCTATAAAGATTTTAAATTATATCATATAGATGTTAAGTCTACATTTTTTAATGGAGAGATAGAAGAAGAAGTTTACATAGAACAACCAGACAATTTCAAGTTATCAAAAGATTTGGATATGGTCTACAAACTCAAGATGGCATTGTATGGTCTCAAACAAGTTTCCAAGGCTTGGTATTCCATAGTGGATATGTATATACTAGAATAAAATTTCATGAAAGGTATGGTAGATAGTAATCTTTGATTTAAAATTGAAGATGATAAACTGTTAGTAGTAATTTCATATGTTGATGATATTATATTTGGAGGTGATGACAATGCTTGCAAGATGTTTCTTGAAGAAATACAAAAATAATTTGAAATGTCTATGATTATTGAGATGACATTTTTTCTTGGTCTTCAAGTTATGCAAAAAGAAGATGATATTTTCATTTCTCAATCTAAGTACATTAGAGAGATGTTGAAGAAGTTTAGAAAGAAGGAATCCAAACTAGTTGCAACTTCAATAGCTACTCGTTTTTAATAGAGCAAGTATGATGAATCTCCAAAAGTTGATAAGAAATCGTATAGACCTATGATAAGTGGGCTGCTATACCTAGTTACTTCAAGACCAGATATTATACATGTATTTTTCTTTGCCACAAGATATCACGCCAATCCAAAACAATCTCATGAGGTGGAAGTAAAAAGGATATTTTGATATCTAAAAGGAACTTTGGGTTTTTTCCTATGATAGAAAAAGGATGGTTATTTTTCACTAAAATATTTTATTGATCTACTAATTGGGAAAAATATGTAAACGATAAAAGAAGTAAAAGTGGCGGTGCATTATTTTTAGGAAATAGGTTTGTCTCTTGGAAAAGAAAGAAACACGATTCATTTTTATTATCTATTGCAAAAGCATAGTATATTGTAGCAACATCTTGCCGCTTTAAAATAATATAGATGAAGCAAACTCTTAAGGATGTAAAGGTATTTTTTGATGAATTTATTTTAATAATGTAAGACAATACAAGTATCATTAATATTTCAAAAAAATGTAGCGATGTAGTCAAAGACAAAACACATTTATATCCAATATCACTTATTAAAGAATAAAGTTGTTGAGAAGGAAGTCAAATTGGAATATGTGCCTACAAAGGAACAAATTTTAGATATTTTCTCTAAAGTTGTGGCTAAGGATACTTTTTAGTATCTTACATAGAAATTAGGGGTTATTACCCCTTCTTTTTCAAATTAGATACATAAAAGGAGTGGATCTTTCCAGAGCAAGAATGATCAATGACTATCTTTTATCTCTTGTATTGATGTTGTGATTGATCTTAGGGGGAGAAACATAGGTGGTAGATTACATAAAAATATTGCAAAAATTGGTTTCCTTGATAGGAGGAGTCTTTAAGAACCAAGAAAATTTTCACTACAAATTGAGGTTGTTGGCTACAAGTTGAAAAGGGGAGAAGGAAGTTCCACTTTGTGCTCTTTGTCCTTGATGTCAAAGGTGGAGAAGTTAGTTCATCCTATTTTTCATTGGTGTTTCCATCAATGACAAATGAAGGTATTTTTAGTATTATATTCTTTGTGTTGTTATTTATGTTATCTCATGGTGTCATTGATGTCAACTTGTTGAGGTTGAGGAGATGCTAAGATTATGAATCTTGTAAAAAAATGTATGATATCAGTATTGATTAATGAAGAAGATTTGAAGAATAATATCCAAAAAAGAGTATCTAATAATTGATATGCTAGGATGAGTGCTTGAAGGAAAATAAGAGTTTCACACTGAGATTTTAGATGTTTGGATGATGATTCTAATATAGTATAAGTTATATCCAAAAGATGAAATTTTTTGATATGGAATATGAAAGAATGAAGACCTTATGGAAAAATAATCCGCATTTCTCTACATGGGATGATATAAAATTATAGCTCTGGTCATAATGCCTTTACACTATGAATATTTCACTATCATGCTTACAAGTTTCCAACTGTCTTTTTGAAGAAGCTATGATGCATTGTTTGCTAAGAGTAAGGTGAACTTTTAGGTATTGATTGAATAGGCTTAGAGAATGTTTTGCATTGCTTCACATTGGGATTTCAGGTTCAGTGGTTTGGTGAACATGGTTAGATGGTTTGTGAAATATTTTAGGTCAAATTTATTTTGATGGACTTCTCTACAGGTGAAGATTTATTGTCACAAGTGTGATATTATTGTTTATGCAAGTTTTTGGCCGACTCGGCTATTTGCGATGACTAAATTTGAATCTTATTGAATCAAATATAGGATAAGGAAAGAGTTAATAGGTTAAGGATTAGCACATCATGGCATATTGTACTTTGCACACCATTATGTGCTTTAGATAATGTTATGGAGATTATTGGTAACATGTGTTAATACCTTTCTATACATTATATTTGGGAGCAACTTTGGAGATTGATGAGATGTGTGTGCCGTATTCATAGCATCTTGGGAAAACTTATTATGATACATTTGGGTACCCTTTGTTATGCTTATAATGGATGTCTCTATACTAATATTGCTTGTATTTATCAATGCCAACCTTGATGATGTTTCCAAGAGACAACCACTATATATGTCTGAGTGAATGGATGAGAGAAGCAAGAGGGTGTATGAGGTAATTGTGAAGTATACATGGATAAAATGTGAAGATTGAAATATGGATGAACATAAGTGCAAATTATTGAATCAAATAGAGAGGTTACAAAATCTGATCAGGAAATCCTATATCTTTTCATACTTTCTTTGTGCCTACTAGAAGTTTGTGGGATTTTTTAGTAGCATTGTGAAGATCTATATTTTTTGTGCAAGTTCTCTTTGGAACACTGAGTTCCTTGGTAGTGTACCTTAAAAACCAAGATCAATGAGTTCCCTGGCTTCTAGCCTAAAACATTATAATCAATTATTTCATATAATGAGTAAGATTCTCACCATGGTTTTTCCTATATTGGGGTTTCCACATAAATCTAGTTTTCATGTATATGTGGTTTCATTACTTATTTTTTTGTTGATGATTAGTTAGATCAATAACCATTAATTGAGAAGTGTCACAAAATATTTAAAATATTTGTTTATTGCTAATTCACCCCCTTCTCTCAACATCTAGTGGTGTTCAACCTGGTGGATGTGTTGCATAAGCTCCTTTCCACTTTGGAGAGTGATCCACATTTAGTGGACTTTTCCACCTTATGTGGGTGATAAATTATTACTTTATGCATTGTGTCATAAGATTAAGACACTTTTCATAATCTTATGCATTCCTATGTCTTGTCATGGTCTGCTTAACCAAAGGGTCTCCTTTGTATTATTCAATGAAATAAATTTGGTTAATTTAATTCAATCAATTTAGTAAATTCAAGCTATTCTATTGTATTCTTGGTGGGAATACAATTTATCCTTTTCATATTATCGTCTCTTATTATTATTCTTTCCATGAGGCCTCTAGATCTTGGGTGACTATCTCCATAGCCAAATCTTACAAATATAAAAATAAAAATACTTTTTTAGCTCACCATAAATTGACACATTAAATAAATTGCATAACCCTCACCTCATTATATTTAAATTTGTGATCTTTTATATTGTGAGAAAATGCTTTCATTACAAGCCTACTAAGGTTGTATACATTCCTTGGTCATATCTTTTACCATGTTAACCAAACAAGGTGCAGTTTAGAATCTTTTATCATTTCTCTTGTATTGTGTTATGCATTAATCATTACTCATTTATCTTAATCACACGAGCAACAATTTTTAAGTTAGAAAATGAGAATACTATAGAAAAAATCAATTTTAAGAGTATTATCAAAAAGTTCAAATTAGGATAGAAATTAAGATCTTATAAATTTTTCCTTAACTAAATTGAGAACTAGTTCAAGTCTCAAATTGATATGTAAGATCATTTGATTGACAAAACTTTAACATGAAGCGAAACTATAAATGTATAAATTTTTCAATCTTAGAGGTGGATAATGTATATATTTTTCAATATTAGAGGTAGATATAAAATTACATTATAATAAAGGGTGCTCATACTGTATTAGGGGTAACATCATTTGAGAACCTCCAACAACTTGTTAGATCCAACCACCAAGATCTATATTATTGCAATTAGTACTCCTAAACATCAAGAGAGAATGATATAATGCAATTTTCATAAAAAATAATGAAATCAATGCAATAAAAATGCAATCAAATGAAATTCCTCCCTTGGTTCTATCCTTCTTAATGCAAGTGTGGGCTCTCAATATTGCTCAATTTGACAACATGTAAATTCAAGATTGTGGTTGTCAAATTATGAGAATTAGCTTACATTATATAAAATTTTGGACTTCAATCAGGGTTGTGCGATTGAAGATATAAATAGAATTGATTGACCATACGACTAGGCTAGATTGATTAGATAACTGATTTGATTGACCAGAGAAGTGAGACTAAGTATTTGTGGATCTAAAAGAAGGGTTAAAATTTATTCAAGCAAGAAGAAATACATAGCACGGGAATCAAACAACCCTATCAAGATCCACTAAGTTTTTGTGGATCTGATTTAAAAGAAAATTTATAAGTTTATGGACAATTGATTACCCCCCCCCCCCCCTTCCCCTTAGTTGTCTTATGTATTTTACAGACCATTCCTTCATTCTTCCAAAAATATATAAATTCATCCTCTCAATCATCATTTTCCTCATCCATCTGTAGAACTATATTACATTATCGATTAATCATCTAATGAATGCAAATTTTATGTTGCAAAAATTCACATCCACATACCATTTCAATCTTGAGCATATCATATCCAAATCTAATACTCAACTAGAGGTTTGCTTTTAACATAGATTAGTATCTTAATTTTTATTTTGATATTTTATTGTTTCATTGTAACTTTACTTTGAGACGTAAATAACAATATTGTTTGTTATAATTCTAAGTAATACAACTTTCTAGACAAGTGGACATCCAAACAAATTTGGAGGAATCTAAATATCATATTTCAATATGAATGGATAAACTACTATTCTTAAATTAAATATAATTCACATGCTCGAAACAAAATATTAAAATCTTTAAAACTAAATTTAAGAGAATCTTTAAATACTAGAATTTATAATTATACATTAAATGTATTTCTATTTTATTAACTTATTGTTTATGCATTTTTTAGTTTTTGTGAAGAACTTCAATTCAAAAAATGGCTATATAAAATAGCATTATAAAGAGATCACAATATCATGTGTAAAAAATTCATTTATATAGACTTCATTATGACATGGTTGATGAACTACAACTGATTGAGAACCTAATTGAAGAACTTCAAGTGATTAGAGATCACCGAGCACTGAACTATTATGTAAGATAATTGAATCAGTTTTATGTTGTCATTGATGTCAACTAGTTTTGATAGTACTTATCATGGAGTTGCAAACATCTAACACATTTGTAGAAGAGAAGGGAAAGATGAAGAACCGAGATATCTACATTTAGGAAGATGGTTATGACAGATAAGTATAAGGAATACCTTTGGTAACTTATTGATGAGTCTATGACTTCATATTATTGACTTGATTATGTTGCATTAATCTTTTATGAAGTTGGGAGCAAAATGTTACAAAGCAGTGTTGTTGGTTAATGAAGCATTCCAGTATACACCGAGCAGTGTAGTGTATACCGAGCACAGTATAAACCGAGCTTGTGTTCACCGATGCATTTATTTGTTAATCGAGAATGAACAAAAGAACTAAATGATTTGTTTAGCCGACATAAGTTGATGAGCTGGAAAGTACCTCGTGATCGGAGTGAAAGATAAAGTTTGTTACGAGATCAATGGCTAGCAAAATTCAAGGAAGATCTAAATGACATATTTGAAACGTGTGACTGACACATCAGCTGAGAAAGGTTTAAGCGGCAAAATCCGATGGATGAAAAGAAAATGGTTTACTTGTCTATTTAAGAGACTAGGGTTTCATTATGAAACTCATGCTGAAGGAAAGAATATTACAAAGATATCGCATGAACAAGCTTCATGCATGCTTGATCAAACTGTTTAAGGAGAACCGAAGTGTAGAGATTATCGAGCATCAGAAAGCTATAACCGAGAGACAGTAAGTTGTTGAATATTGTTGAAATAGAATTGATATATTGATCAGAGATTTGAATGAGCATAATATAGATCTGTACATCTGCAAATCAAGTTGTATTGTAATCAGATCAACTGTTGTTACAGTTTAACCATTGTAATCAGACAAATCTCATTACCAAGTAGACTTGAAAGTATTGTAATGTCAGTCATAGAATGCACATTTGTTATCCTGTCAACCCCATAGTGAATGTTGGTTGGATGATAACGGTTAGTGTTAAATCCTCTAACAAGGTCACACCTTATAGTGTGTTTTGTAACCTTTAACAGGGTTGGGTCTTCACCAACCTCACTTCAGAAGAGTGAACAATTTTTGGGTTGTCAGTCCCAAGTGGTTTTTCCCTTTACAGGGTTTCCACGTTAAATCTCTTGTGTTATGTGTTGATTATGATGATTGTTGGATATCATACTTCACATGTTGCATATTAGATTTGATTAGTAGTTACTACAAGTTATTAACTGGTAATCGGTAAAAGCACAAACAGTTTACTATTATGTGATACCGAGCTGCAGAAATTTGTTTAAATTGTTTTTGGATATACATTTTGTATTTGGGACTGTGGATAATTGATTCACCCCCCTCTTAGTTATTCTAACAATGGTAGTATACATAACTTTTTTATCTACAAAATACTAATTGACTTGGAGACTACTACTTTACAATTTAATTTGTACTAACTAATATGTGATTTTTTTGGGATGTAGGTATTCTCCACACAAAATAGTACCATCATACAAATCCGTACAAAAATCAAATTTCATATATAAACATATTTTTGCGCTATTTTCAATGGGTTGATCCTCATAATCCACCTGTACAATGTTGTAAAAATGCAAAACAAATTGATGATAATGCATTGAGTTATGTCGATTTTTGTTTTTACAGTCGTATCATTTTATAACAATTCTTCAATATGTTTAAGTCTTTCCTTAAAAACAAACAAGTTAAACTCTATGGACTAAACATAATCATCGTGTCATTTCAGATCTTGCTTACATCTAATAAAATAAGATCATTGTGACTCTTTACTCTCTACTCTTAAAACATATCCCAATAATTTTCTATCTAAAGCTACTAAATAATGCTAGTAATTTATTTAACCCAACCCAACCCAACAAAAAAAACTTCAAGTAAAAAAAAAAGCATTTTAAAACTTTATATCAAAAGACCTTTTTCTTTCAAAATATTACATTAAAATCAGAATTTTCCAAGGAGAAATTTTAAGCATGGAAGAGGAGGACCACAGAATGCTTGCACGAAAAGAATATCTTTGCAAATTATTCTTACATTTATGCCATTGGTTTATCTTTCCTTTCCATTATTATAAAAATAAGTTAATATCATTATTCTCAACTAACATAGATGTTTGCATAATCTATTTAAGGATAAATCAATCGCTTCTAAGCTACATGACATCATTTCACTTTACATAATTAATATTTGGGGACACAAATTCTGCTTGAGAAAGAAGGAAGGTATCAATAAATCCTATGATGGCAACCAACCACTGTGAAATGCAAATTATGAATGGAAAAACGGGTCCACTTTCTTTTTACTTTCTCAACTCTTTGAACTGTATTACCTGTCATTAATGTCCTTTGGCGCTTCATTTCATTTGAACTTTTACTGCTTCACATTTGGCAATACTTACTTAACAGTCAAAGACAATGAACTTTTACTGGTTCTCGAAAGCAGTTGAACAGAAATAAGACTAATTCTGCACATTCTTACACACAGTACAAAAATGGCTGGTGAATTGAGTGTATGTTGTTGAAGAATAGAAGAGAATAAAAGAAGCAGAGTACAACCTTTTTTCTTTTTATGTTTGAGCGCTAAAATGGAACCAAGTTCAAAATTGAAGAATACAATATTAAATTCTCCATCAAACTTGAAGTTTGAAATGAATGATGTCAATCTCCATCAGTCTACAAGAAACTGTGAATTTAAATACTTTATTGCTTTTCTTGCACTGTAGAAGGGAGATCTTGTTGGACAATCTTTCTCAAAAGTTTGAATAAGCCAACCAACTTTTAATATTATGAAGTTCTAAACAATTGGGTATGTTTGAAATTAGGTTATTTTAAGTACATGTGTGAATTTTTTTTAAAAATATTTTCATTAGTGAGAGGATTTAGTAGTTGAGCAAAGATTTAGTAGTTGAGCATTTTAATTTTGGATTTCTTACTTTCAAATTGTATATAATTTTTTACAGCAGTTTATTTGACAAGTCTCTTGCTTATAACTAAGGTTTTAGGACCGCGTCATCAAATATGATGCCACATCAGCATGTTTTTTTTGTCAAGTCTCCAAAAAAGCCCCCAAAAAGTGACACTAATACTTGTAAAAAGATGTAAAGAGTGCATTTCCTTAATTATAGATAGTCATCATCAACAATAACAACTTTAAAGCCACAATAATATTATGAAGTTTAAAAAGTTGGGTATGTTTAAAATTAGGTTATTTTTAAGGCATTTATTTAATAAATATGAGAATTTAAAGAAAAGTAATTTTTATTAGGGGAGAGGATTTAGTAATTGAGCATCTTAATTTTGGATTTCTTAATTTCAAATCATATTCAATTTTTTACACGAGCTTATTTGACAAGTCTCTCTTATAACTAAGGTTTCAGGTCCACATCAACATGTTTTTTTGTCAAGGTGTCCAAAAAGACCTCGAAAAAGTGACACTAATTGATAAGTGGGAGATAATAAGTGACACTAATACTTGTGCACTAAGTCAGTTGTGAGGTATCACATGATTTGTTATTTTTTAGATGTAAGGTGTACATTTCCTTTAATCATAGATAGTCATTATCAACAATAGCAACTTTAAAGTCACAACTATTGGTACAATATTTTCAAAAATATTAGACATTTTATCAACAAATATCACAACTACTAATACACACCATCCTTAATAAAACGAATATTTGTTGAACAAATATATATTTATTTTATCCTATATAATTTATATAAATTATTGTGTATTCAATAAGAATGCTCCTTTCATCATATTTATTAATTTATCAAAAAATAGAATATAAGAAATTTTTTATTTTTAAATAATTTGTAAACACACTAAAAGAACTATTGCTATATCAGGAATTTTTAATTTCTTTTGGCCAATAAATCACATCCCTTACTTTATTATTTTTTAAAAAAATGAATACATATGATAATATAAAATAATATATATAATATTAATTTTTTAAACAAATATTAGTAAAAAATTATAAGATTTTAAAATCAAAATGAATAGTTTTCAAATTTTTAAAAGTTGACTTGTGTGAATTTAAAATCTCCTCATATTGCTTTAAATTTAGATTTTCCTAGTATTTGTTACATATATTTTGCTCTTAATCTAGCCCTTATAAATGGTTAATATTATGCCCATTATAATTGTTGTATACAGTAATCATTTATTACTTAGGTCAAACATTCATGGGAGCCTTGTGATGGTAAGCTCACTCTTAAGGAATTTTTATCATTATCTTCTAGTAGCTCCTAATAGGTTCACATGCTCTTGAATTGATCCATTGCTAATTTATGAGAAACACCTTGGTGTTATTATCTGTCTGGATGGAGCCTCCATGTCTCCCCATTCTTATATGTGTCTCATGAAAGTAAATTATTTAACATTTATTTAACATTTGGGAGGTTTTATTTGTCACAACACAAAGAATTTTTTCAACCCAACCACATAGAACTATGTGTTTCACTTGACCCCACTTTAGAACTTAAGGAGCCTACAATTATAACTTTTCAAACACCTACATTCAATGTTAATCATTTAATCATAAAATTAAGGATTGTTCACTTATGCATCAAATGGCTCCCAAAATTGCAACTAACATGCCTATTTTACTACATAAAGAAACTAGATAGTGCATATCTAGTAAAAGCGTCTCTTTGTTTTTCTATTGCAAAAAGTATTAGCAACACTAGTTTGTCACATACATATCGATATAATATATGGATTATTTAGGCTACATGTAATTTGTGGAATGCAAACATAATGATTTGGTCATGATATGGTTGTTTGCTTGCTTGTATTCTACATGGAAAATACACAATTCAAAGATTTAAATCTCTTGTTGAATAGTTTTGAAGTTATATCTATTTTCTTATATGGATTCTCCAAAATATGTGTCACATGATTAATTATGTTTTAAAGGTGTGAAGTATTAGCTTGGGGTTGTACACTATTAATTAGTATATAAATTGATTTTTATAGATACAAAAACTTAACAAAAATGACATGCATATTACAACACAATTATATACATGGGGAGAACCCTTTTAGGAGAAAAAGCTCACACTCTAAAAGTCATCCAATATATTATTCAAAAATTAATAATAGATTACAATATACTTATAGATAAATCTTCTCAAGTAGGAGTATCACCAATAGAGATCCAAAGATAGCTCAACAACTATCAGACTCTTACAATACATTACAATGCCTCTTACACGCTTAATATATAGGAGATATACAAAAATGTGATAACTATCAAATGGTCTTACAAAACCATGGGCTAAAACCACATATAAAAGGCGCAAAAAATATAGATACCATTGGATCCATGACCTAATTGTTAGGTTGACCCATTTTCCATTTGTCATTGATGACATCATTATAAATTTGTCAGTATGGCTTCTTACCATTACACATTTCAGTTTCTATTCTAAGTTCCACCGACGACAACCACTAACATCAAGTATTAGTGGCATCAATGGCAGTAATTCATGGATGACACAATTTGCAAATATTTTTGGTCCAGGCTCATTTTGCACTTGTGACCAAAACAATTTTTGATATGGTTGATGACAACCACATGTATTAGTTGGTTATATGTTTTTGTTTTTGAGTCTCAACTGACATGGATAAGATGCATACCGATGATGGTATATAAGTATGGCTACCTCAACAATTGATGTAGTGTAACACTCTATGATATCCATGAAGATGTATATGCATATGTGATCTATAATATGTGAAATGATGATGTAATTTTGTATCAGTAAAGGGAAGATCTATAATTCATTGGGAATCATACTTAGTGCATTAGTAGATGCATGCTTATCATTTCAATTTTGTATTACCATCAATCATTGCTATTTTGTATTAGGGCAGTGAGAAAAAATGATAATGAGCCACCTATGTATTAATTAATTGGTTACTTAATACTTGAGAGTTAACCCTCTCCATGGTTTTTCCCATCTTGGGTTTCCATGAAATAACAATTGGTATCAAAGCTAGTTCCTTTGGAATGTTCTAACCACTCAAAGGAGACCTAGGAAGTTGACCATTTTTCACCGACATCCACCATGGATGAGAATGAAATCATGTCTATATATGAAGATCCGGAACTGGTTGAAGATGGAAACAAAGTCTTATCAAAAAATCTTTAGATGGAAAATGAATGCATCCATAAATTGAAAGAGCAAATTGGAAAGTTCAAATCTAGGCACAAAGAAGTTAGAATTGAGCTCAAATTAGCAAACATGAAACAATCACTGATCTAAGAACCAAATGTGAAGAAGATGAAAATACCAAGAAGCTTATGAATAATAGAATTAAGATAAAATCCAATGAATGCAAAAAGTTGGAACATGAGATCCTGTCTCTAAAATCAAATCAAGAAGAAACCAAGAACATCGAAAGAAAAAGTTAAATCCAATTCGGAGAATCTAGATGATATATTAAACTCTTAGAGATCTCTGGTAGACAAAAAAGGACTTGGATGTGAAATCGGCGAGTGCTCTCACAACAAAATCAAAGAAAAGGATGAATCCATTCCAATAAGTAAAAATTGAATTGCATGCGATAAAATTAAGACTCTGGTAAAACCCCAAGTAAGCATAAATTCTTAGTCCTTTAATGGTCATTATTTCAAATGCAATAAATCAAGACATAAAACTACAAATTGTGGAAGTAGGATGAATCTAAATAATAGATGTTTTATTGGTAGATGTTTTAATTATAATAATTTCAATCATAAAGAAATTCAATGTAAGAAACCTAATAATGATAGCAATTTAATTTAATGGTTATTGTTATACATGTTTTCAATATGGTCATAAAGCTAACCAGTGCAAGTCAAGATAGAAGAAGCAGGGGCACCAATATTTCAAATACAACAAATTTGGTCATATTGCAAGGTTTTGCAGTTCAGTTAATACTGAGCAAACTAAACTGACAAAAATGATTAACAAGGAAGAGATTAAAGAAGAAATGAAAAAAATATGGGTAATGAAGGATGATAGTAGCTCAAGCTCTAGTACAAAAATGTGTTCAGGTAACTAGCAGTATCGTGACTGTCAATTAGGGGGAGAAATCATTCTATATTTGTCTCTCGTCCTACATAATGCAATGATACCATATCTACTCCATCAAGGAATTATCGGTAGAATGGAATGGAAAAGGATATTCATTTTGGTAAAGGCGATCATAGTGGGTATACAGTGTAATTAATGCAATTAAAGGCACTTGATCTCGACGTTATATTTTAAATACAGGACTTACATGACATGTGACTCACAATGTGAAAAGAATTTTGAGTGCTAAGATGGAGAGAAGAATAGCTAGGGCTTTCTAAAGAGTTTCAAGGTTTTCTCTGTGGTTTTGAAGGTATTTTTAGTATAATCAATCTCTTTTTGCAATGGCTATGGCTTGTTAATTTACTCTCTTGTTGGTTGATGAATCTTATGACCTGTGACCCTAATTTAAGTTGTTCTCTAAGATCTCCATTGAGAATGATATGATGGGTTTCTTTTCTTGAATCCCTTATAGAGTAGTTCCAATTAAGTATGTAAGAATTCATTTGAGGTGTAAGCTTGATGAACTCGATCATTACAAGTTGTATGATCTTTGGCACAGTGAATTGGAAAACAAAGATGGAAAGGTAAAACTTGAGTATTAGGTTTTGGTCGACAAAAAGATAAATGTGCTCAATAATTTTCCCAATTTATGTGATGATGATAAATAGGTGAGAATGGCCATAAGTCATTTCCATGACACTTTCCTTTGGCTAGATGAGTATCATCTCTTAACAAATGAAGTTATGAATAAGGTAATTGGATTGAACAACACTAGCAGTGGCAGTGTACCGAAGATTAAGTTCATTAAAGTTGATGAGGTTAAAGCTCTCATGAGAGCTATTTTAGATAGTAGATCACTACCAATAAATCCTATTATAGACCCAACAGTTAGATATGCAACTCAGGTTATCACAAACAAAGTTTACTACACAAACCAAGAGAATTCAATTTTGGCTATGGCAATCTTTATGGTATATCAGATGGTGAAAGGTATTGATTATGATTTGTGTACTCTCATTAAGGATTAATTCATTGAGAATTTAAAGCCGATCAAAAGTAGCAAGAAAAAGATTGTGTTCCATTTTAGAACTTTGGCTATATGTTTTTAATTCTACTTTTTAAGATTGTACCAGTAGAAGGATGAGTTCTATGATCTGAGGATTCTCATATAGCTCACCAAATTGATAGGATATTGAGAAATAAATCCAATCTCATTGACAAAGATGATTTTTTTACTAATTTATTTTTTGTCTTACAACACAAAGATGCACAAATGGGACAAAATTCCTTTCTCTGATCAAGAAATACATGAATGGCATCACCTTCATAGTGACAACTAATCATTGTATCATGCAAGTAGTACAACTGAGACAACAATGGATGCCGGCTCTTGGCTATGAAGTAACTGAAGAATAGGTCAAAGAATATGCAAGTGTTCTTCTTTATAGTCCTATTGATACCTCTAAGGAGAGGTTTGGCACAACACAAGAAAAATCACTTGAGATTTACAACGAAGAAAGTTTCTAAGGAAGCTCAAAAGAATGTAGATAAAGTGTTGAAGGAGGCTAGAGAATTTGTTGGTATTACCGAGGAAGATCAAGTTGTTATCATAAAGAGAATCACACGTAGATCTGTCAGTAATCCTTCTAGTACTTCAACAGCTTCCAAGAGGAAGAAGGATGAATCCATCCTAGTAATCTGTGTTTCCTACAACTTCCAAGAGGATACAAGAAGCTTTCCTACCCCTTCTCTTTTCCCCTGATTTAGCCTCATTTTTCTTTGAAAGGTTATGGCATATAGTTTTATTCTCCATGATTCCTTCTTCATCATCAACCTTACAACTGAAATCTCTCTCTGATTCTACCTCATCACCCTTCAATTCTCTGCTTAGCATGCGCATAGGAGTAGCAAGACAAGACTCCACTTGATCATTGTCCATAACATTAATAGGGTCACCTTGATCCTTAAAACCATCTATTTTCTTATCACTAGACTCCAAATGGATTTGATCCTCTAGAGGTAAGTATATTGCACCCATCAAATACTCAAGTCCCCAAAAAGAAATGGTAGACAAGGTTCTACTAGGCCCTCACTTTATCAAGGATATGATTTTGAAGAAGGCTCCCACCACATAGCATACCTTCAATCACACCACCTGTAAATTTGTATTATTTGGCGCACATAGAGCTTCCTCAAACTCACTATTTTGATTCCTATGTATCCTTTCCTCAACATTGGCTTGGAGGTATTCATCCAACATATGGCAAGAGTTATGATCCCTACGATCACCATATCACCATTCAACACCACCAAATTGACTAGGCTCCTCAAATCCGAGTCAACTGTCTCTTTTGGCCCCATTAGACAAGTAGTCTTCATCACATCCAAAGAAATGAAATGAAGTTAAAATTTGCCTTGGGTGTTGAGTGTCATATTAGGAGATTCAATAAACACCACACCATACACTTGAGAAGGCCCCTCAGAGCCTAGAACTAGTAAGTCCTTTGTCAAGGATGGTTGACCATCCTTGGATAGTGACTCAATCTTTTGAAAGAAAATACCCCCATAATGAAAGAGTCATTGGCCATGATCCATTGTCTCTCCCTTGCAAAGTCATAGATCACCAAATAAAATTTATTTGTAAAGATCTAAAGACAAAGTTCTTACCCTAGTTTGAATCGCGCCATTTTTTAACCCTAGAATACGTTGACCATTCACTACCCATTTCATGAAAAAAAAACATTGTCTTTGTAGAGCTATACCGAAGACCATCATTCTTCGTTGTCAGCCCTCAGTGAGACTACTCTATTTTTTGTCATGGTTGGGAGCACCCTACCATGATTAGGGTTTTTCTCTTTTGGCCTGCATATTTTTCTTTTCTACATTACTCCACACATCTTTAGGTATTGAGAAAAAAGATGAAGCCTTGTTCCTATTTGGAGACATCCCACGGTGTTGCTTTGTAACCGACCATTCAAAATCTCTACTACCAACGACTGATCCAAATTTTCGATCAACTCATATCATACATGGGGGCATCCATCCAAAATCACCGAAGTTCTAATGTTGTAGCATCTATGGACGCTGCTATCTAAGACATTTTAAATCAGTAAATAGGAAAACCTTAATTATCTTACTAAAAAATATTATATCTCATATATGTATATTAAATGAATATAACAAAAATAAAAATAATAATACTAGTTTATTCAATACACTACAAAATTAAAAAATGAATAATATATATTTTTTCTCAACTAGAGTGATTTATGGCTTTTTCCATGCATCCCCAAAGCCTTGAATTTCTATAAAATCAAGGCTCAGCTCTTCACAAATCATCTCAGAATTTTGCAAACTTATGCTAGCGAATTGGTATCTGAAGAATCTTGCGAATCAACCACGTTTGTGAGATCAATTTTTTTTTTCATATCAATTCTTAGAATCATTGCATATCAATTTTTTTCATATAGATTAGATTTTATATCATTTTTCATCATAATTGCATAGAAAAAACCAAAAATATAGATTAATTTGCATTTAATTCATATCTAGATTTTGCATTCAAATCCTTCGTTTAGGTGTCGTCAGGTCACTGATCTCGGTCCAATCTGAGAATACATACTCGCATCTACTAGAAGGCAGTAAATCACCTGGTTAGTTTAGTTTTCATTTCATTGCACGATTTCAATTTTAGCTAACCTCTAATGTTTTACTGAAGTGTTGTGTCTACAGCTAGGTACAAAATTCACACACACATTTTTGGCGCACACCATCGGGCCCTGAAATGGGTTTCCATTCAATTTCTATCAATTTCTATCATTTTCTTGTCATTTTCTACTCCAAGCTGCAATTTTTAATTTCTATCCGTACAATTTTCATACGAGTTTTGTCAAAAACTCGTATAAGAGGATACCCACTATCATACGATACTTTATTTGATCGAGGATTGTACCGCTAGAATCAAAGTGTCATTTGGAAGCTCTTTTGTTGTATGAGCCTATACCCAGTGTCGTATGAGTTTCTGGATTATCGTTTGGCAAGTGACCCACTGTCGTATGAGTTTCAGTGCCAGGTTTCGATTGTCGTTTCACTTTTTCAGGCAGTTTTCTAGATTTTTTTTCTGATTTGGACTGACAGCTAACATTAACAATTGAAATTTGTTGTTTCTGATTGGTTTCTGCTAATTTTGATTGGGCAAAAGCATGAGAATTGCTAAAAATAGGTAAGAATCTACTAAGCGCGTTGCGAGGAATTCAGGTAATCTTCTCAGCTGATAACATTTTGATTTGGATTAAAAAGAACTCTTGCGTGTCAAGCTTGTGTGACCTTTATTCCTTTCATATCACAAATTTCATTTTGGGCTATAAAAATGAACATAGATTTTCTTTTCAGCATCTTTGTTACACATAGTAAATAGGCCCTATGAACACTATTTGTGGTTCTTGAGAGAGTGGGTTTCCAGTGAAAATCTTCTCAATGAAGGAATCCTTGTAGGTAGGGAGGTTACTGAGAGCGTCTCACGTTCTACTAGATTTGTGCATCTTCAGCTTCTGATTGATACATTCTCTCTCCGGAGAGGTTGATAGATCATAAGTAGTTGACATCATAGATCTTTGTGAGATAATCTTGGTCTTAGCATGTTGGATTAATCTATCTGCTTTGTTTGGGTTAAAAGTGAAAAGGCTAGAGGATTATGCTCTACTCCCTTTTTGGGTAGTACCAGAAACTCAGATCCTTGAATCTGGAACCAATCTCCATGTGGTATATTTTGTGAGTCACCTTTAGAGAGGGTTAACTGTAGTGGACATTCCCTTAATTGGGTCAACCACGTTGACAGAACCTCAAGAGGTAATAGCCATTTTCGTCATGGTAGCAGCAACCGCTATATAAATGTCCTTGTGGAGGAAATCTTCACAGGTGTGGTCTCTTGTTGGGCTATCAGATCTCCCTAGTAGCTCTTGATTGATTAATTTCTTGGATTGTGTCAAAACCCCGGTGTGCCTAGATTGGATTTCACCCTCTTGAGATCACAAAAATTGCAGAGTCAGACCATTACTAAAAACCCTAGTGAGGCCAAATTTTCATTTTCTAGGAATATGTGCATTATTGCAAAACTTTTTGGAACATACACTGTTAGCACTCCTAGGGATTAGCACAATTCAGTCACTTGATTGTTCATGCGCAGGGTTTCTTTGTCCCCTGTTCATTGTTTTCAGACATGCTTGAAATCACTTGCTTGCTGTTTTGCATGCTTGTTTATCTACTTGGTTATTAAGAACGAATCAATCCGGTACAATCTTCAAATCTGGATAGACAATTTTGTGAACAATCTGAAACTAAAAATCTAAAAAATTGCAAAATCTAATGTCAAACACCTTTCCGGAGTCAAAAGTCATCTTGTAAAGTCAAAAAGTCATACGACTTTTGGCTATTATCTTTTCATAATCCCTATATTGTCGTATGGTAGCTGGTATATTGTCATACGAGTTTTGCTGCCAGTCAATTTAGAAAAGTCAAAAACCCTGCTATCAACTGTCGTGCAAGTTTTGCAATAGTCATGTGAGTTTTTCAATTGTCATTTCATGCTATACCCACTATCGTACGAGCCTGTAGAAAGTCATTTGAGGAATTTTGAAAAATTACCAAAAAGTTGTCAGAATTGTTAGAGACCCAGCTTTTCCAGCCTATTTCCAAAGTTTGTCAAGAAAATCACTGTGTTAGGAACAGAGCAGCAACTACTGAGAATCCAATCATTTTCCTAAAGTGGCCTTTGGAATCCGATTTAGCCTTCTTTTTAATCGATTTGAGTCTTTTTCATCTTGTGTCAAAACTTTGTCATAACTATCAACCTTCAATCCATCTTCAAAACGGCTAAGTGTTGTGAATTTATGTCTGCTATCTTTTGGGAATCTACCCATACACCCAGGGCACAGTCTCCTTCATTTACGTCTAATCTAAGCTTCAATCAATCAAACCTTGACAAGGTTGCGTCATTTGATCTTCTTGAATCAGATCTTTCTTCAATTGTCTTCATATTCTTTTGCTTCACCCAAGGTTAATGGTGGAAACTAGAGCTTCCTCTCACAAGAAATTTGGAGAAATATCCCATACCGTACCTTTGAATACTCTCCAGGCTCCAACTCTTGAGCAACTCTACAATTCTGGTCTTTACGAAGACGACGGTCTTTGCAATTTTTGATTGAAATCTATTTACATTCCTCCTTCATCAACTCACAGAGGTAATCAACAAACTCCTCCTCAATCTATCCCAGGGAGAACTCCTACCATGTCTCAAGCAGGGACAAACTTTGGCTCTCAAAGAGCTCAATCTCAACATGGTGCAGATCAAGAACCCACACCTGAAAAAATTGCTCGTTATCAAAATGACGATGACTTCAAAACAATGATGAAGCATTTCTTGAAAGAAGATAGAGAAGCATACTTTTTACAATTAGCTAATCAAGGAGCTAAACTTCCTCCCAACTTTAATGTACAAGATATCATTATGCATGAGGAAGAAACTCATATTTCGGCTATGATGAAGCAAATGCATGTCATGCAAGTCAAACTTAATAAACTTGAGAAAGAAAAGGAACCCAAAGAGTTCTCCATGGAGGCCCTATGTCCTTTTCCATTTGATAAAGACTTGTACATGTCACCCTTCCCTTAAAGAGTGGAAATGCCAAAATATGATAAGTATGATGGACACTCAGATCCTCAAGATCATGTCAGAGAATTCTGTACACAATCTATGGAGTTCATGCACGAACCAACTTATCTAATGCGTCTCTTTCCTCGATCTCTAGGGGGAGAAGCCATTCATTGGTTCTCTAGATTGCCTTCTACTATCAAAACTTTTGAGGAGTTGATCAAATTGTTCTATCAGCAATACTCCTACAAAATTCAACATCTAGTCACCATGATTGATATTTGTAATCTCAAACAATATCCAAGAGAACCATTCCTGACATTTCTCAAGAGATGGAGGAAGAAATTCTCTCTATATGCTAGGCCTATTCCAGAAACTGAAAAACTAAAAAATCTTCATCAATAATCTTGTCCCAGAGATCAACTACCCTTTACAAATGCAAGATCATACATCTTTTGATAAGATGGTAGACAATGTGATCAAAATTGAAAAGGTACTTGTGAAAAAAGGAGACATCACACTTCAAAAGGACAAGTACGAATCAGGATCCAGTTCTAAAGACAAGAACAAAAATTGGAACAAGAATAAAGGCATTGTCACAGATGGTGTTGTTGATACTATTCATGCCCCATCAAAGGCACCAGCTTTCAATCTAACTATTGGTACCCAAGCAATCAAAGCTTCAGAGCAAAAGGTGTCTGAACCATCTCAAAAGAAGCTAGAATACAAATCTTGGTCCGCTGGTAATAAATGAAAGTTCACTCCTCTTGGAGAATCTTTGGAATCAGCTAGATGAGCACTCTGTTGGCTAATAACATCATCTCTTTGCCTGAGATCTAACAATATGATCCTGACCCTAAACCAAAATGGTGGAGAGAGAATGAATTCTATGATTCCATCGGGGTGAAGGTCACAAAACTAATAATTGCTTACGCTTGAAACATACTATTCAAGATTTGATTGATAAGGGAGACATCACGATTGACAATCATAAGAGCAATAATGATCATACATCATTCACAAAACCATTTCTGAAACATGGTCAAGAAGTTTCATCTTCTCAACCTAATATGGGGGCAAAGGTCAATTATGCTTACCTTGGAAATAATGTTGTTATCAATATGGTTGAGCCTTGTCCCTCTGAGCATTGCAATGTCATCACAATTGTGTGAGGAGATAGAGATCATACTTTAGCTAACACAGTGACTCAATCACAAGCTCAGGCACATCTGAATGGACAAATCCCAGATTCATCAAATGTCCCTAAGACGCCCTTCAATCTTTCTTCCGCTTCCAAACAGAAGGTTGCTCCTAAATCTTCCAATCCTAAAGATACAAGGTCAACATCTTATAGCATTGTTCAACAACTCCAACACACTAATGCAAAAATCTCCATGTTTGAGTTGCTTCGAATATCTCCAACTCATAGAGCTATTCTAGACAAAGCTTTGCTCATATCCAATGTTCCTAATGACCTTGATTTAGACAGGTTCCAGACTATGGTTGGACATCTTACGTCTCCATAGTATATATCCTTTTAAGAGAAAGATGATAACTCCTTGAGTCACCCGCATAACCAGCCCTTGCATATAGAAGTCTTGATCCAGAACCGTAGAGTCAAACGTGTGTTGATAGATGGGGGTGCTGGCCTAAACATTTGTTCTTACAGCTTGGTCACACAATTGGGATTTTCATAATTGGCTATTGATCCTAGAAAGAAAATAACTATAAAAGCCTATGATGAACAAGAAAGATCTTCTAAAGGCACCATTGTCTTACCTATCAGAGCAGGTCCGGTTATCAGAGATACTATATGTCAAGTTCTTGATCTACCTTTGGCTTACAACATTCTTCTAGGGAGACCATGGATACATGAAATGAAGGCTATTCCTTCTACATTCCACCAATGCTTAAAATTTCCTTATGAAGGAGTAGAGGTCACTATTCCAGCAGACATATCCACCACTTGCAATACATTGAAGGAAAGTGTGGATAAACTTGTGCCTAATAACAGAGAATCTTCCATTGAGCCAACAAAAGAAGCATCCACATCTAAAATGGAAGACGTTGCAAAAGAGGTCAATATCAAAGAAAATGGTATGGGAGAATATACTATAGAACCAGTCTTGTCTTTGACATCTCTCCCTATCTCGCCTAAGTCTTATGGGCAAACTCAAAAATAGTCCAAACCAGAATCTAAGGAACCTCTTGAGGCATATAAAGGAAAATTTGTGGCAGAACAAGTCTCCAAGCAATAATTTGAAGAAGATGAGGCTGTGCTTACATGGCTATACAAAGATGAACCTGAATCTCAAGCTATTCCAACTAGTGACTCTACAGTATCCAAAATCCCTTCTAAACCATATGGTCCAGGAGATAAATTGATAGCTAAGATGGGATATTCAGGTAAAGGACCTCTAGGAGTCAGAGGAGAAGGTCTTATAACACCTATTTCACATACTGGTAGGGAAAACAAAGATACTGTTGGCCATTTTTGAATCGTGCCATTTTTTAACCCTAGAATGCATCGACCATTCACTGCCCCATTTCATGAAAAAAAATATTGTCTATGTAGAGCTATACCGCAGACCATCATTCTTCGTTGTCAGCCCTCAATGAGACTACTCTATTTTTGGTCATGGTTGGGAGCACCCTACCATGATTAGGGTTTTTCTCTTTTACCCTCCATATTTTTCTTTTCTACATTATTCCACACGTCTTTAGGGATCGAGAAAAAAGATGAAGCCTTGTTCTTGTCTAGAAACACCCCGCGGTGTTGCTTTGTAACCGACCATTCAAAATCTCTACTACCAACTACCGATCCAAATTTCCGATCCACCCATATCTTACATGGGAGCATCCATCCAAAACCACTAAAGTTCTAATGTTGTAGCATGTCTGGACGCTGTCATCCAAGACATTTTAAATCAGTAAATAGGAAAACCTTAAGTATCTTAATAAAAAATATTATATCTCGTATATATATTTTAAATGAATATTACAAAACTAAGAATAACAATGCTAGTTTATTCAATACACTACAAAATAAAAAAATGAATAATATATATTTTTTCTCAAATTGAAGAATATAAACTTTAAACATTACATCAACAAAACTAATTTTTATTAAAAATAATTATATAAAAAAAAAAATTAAAAATATTCCTAAGATGAAGTCTTAAGCATAAAGATGGCAAAGGAGGCCGACCACCATACTTAAATGAGAAGATTTTAGTTGCAAGTCCTTTTCTTTATTGCATTGCTTTATCTTTCCTTTCCACTATGTTAATATCATGATTCTCAACTAACACAGACGTGAGCATAGTTTATTTAAGGATAATTCAATCGCTTCCAAGCTACATGACATCATTTCACTCTACATAATTAATATTTGGCGACACAAATTCTGCTTGAGAGAGAAGGAAGGTATCAATAAATCCAATGATGGCAACCAACCACTATGAAATACAGAATTTGAATGGAAAGATGGGTCCACTAACTATCTTTTTCCTTTCTGAACTATTCAAACTGTATAACCTGTCATGAATGTCCTGTGGCGCTTCATTTCATTTGAACTTTCACTGGTTCACATTTGGCAATACTTATTTAACAGTCAAAGGCAATAGAACTAAAGTATATTTTTGAACTGTACAAAAATGGCTGCTGAATGGTGGACAGCCAATTAAAGTATGTTTGTTGTTGGACAGCAGAAAGGAATCAAAGTACAACTTTTGTTTATGATTGAGCGCTAAAATGGAACCGAGTTCAAAATTGAAGCCTACAATATTAAATTATCCATCAAATTTAAGTTTGAAATATGAATTTAAATAATTTATTGCTTTCCTTGCACTGTACCTAGAACAAGTCATCTTTTATGTTTTACTATGAGATCTTGCTGAACAATATTTCTCAAACATTTGAATGAGTCATCTAACTTGAATATTATCAAGCTGAACATGTTGCGGACTTATGAAACTCTGATTTTAAGCTGTTTTTAGGGCATTTAATTCTTTAAAAATGGGAATTTAGATAGAGACCATTCTCCTTAAGCAAATGTTATTTTGGAGGTTTCATATTAGTTGAATATATATATCAAATTCTTTTATCTTATATAAATTATTATTTATTCAGCATTGAGGATGTACTTTTGGTCTTTGTTTGTGTTTATTATTGATTGAAAATTAAAATATTTATTTAGCATTCAGGTTGTACTTTTGGTTTTTACTTATGTTTATTATTAATTGAAAATTAGGATAATTATTCAACATTCAACATGTACTTCTGATCTTTGTTTGTGTTTGTTATTAATTGAAAATTAGAATATAACAAGTTTTTAAATTTTTGATTAATTAATAAATGCAGTCAAAGAGCATTCTAGGTATTGTTATATGTAGAAGAATTTGGATTTTTTTAAGTAATTATATTACTTAAAAATAAATTAGATAATGAAGCTTTTAACTAATTTATGGATTTAATTGTGTAGTGCTTTTTTTCAATCAAAATTTCATATCACACTCTATGATCTTTCATAGCACTTTTAATTGTTGATGGATCATAGGGTGTGATCCAAAATGTGAATGAAAATAAAGCACAACACAATCTAGTTAACAACTTTAAAATAAATTGTAGAAACTTCATATCATTAATTAAAATAATTTATTATATATTTAAAAACAAATAAATTGGTTACATATTTTTTTATTAAAAGGCAACTAAACAAGGGTGTTGTCCCTTATAAACAAGACCCGAAGGCCAAATAGCTACCAAAGGTAGTGCAAACACCAAAGAGCCATAAAATAGCTCTTAAACAATCAACAACAAAAGGTTGTTAAACAGTTGAAGAACATAAGAAGATATAACGATGAAGGTAGAGGACCAAAAGCCGACTTCCTAACTAGAGCTCGAAGGGGGATGAGAGCTAATCATTTCTAAAGTCTACCTGAGGAAGTCGAATGGTTCTAAATCCGTAGGGGTGCCAAATCTATTCTATGGAAGTGTCAGTGTCATGGTGCTACCCCTCATGACCCGCCAAATATAGTGGATGAAAGAGGCCAAATACTTTAATGATGCCTCTCTCTAAGCTCTCATGTTTCTAATTTCATCATGCAATGCTTTCGCCTTCTCCTACAGGTCTTTGATTTTATAGATCAAATTAGTGCATATATATCAAAAAGACCTTGGTCTGCTAGATTCGCCTTCTTCCCCTTATTTCGCTCAATTATTTTGGAAGTTGTTATAAATATGTACATTTGATTCTACATCGTGGTCATTGTTAGTCGGCAACAAGAGCCTAGACAAAGCCAACACTAATGGTCTTACCAGTATTGGGTCCCATGGGACCCCTTTTTACTTTGATTTGCGTAGGTTAGTTCACTTCTCGTTAGTTCTGTTAGCATCCACTTGCCAGTCCACTTCCATTTTGGTGTCTTCATCCTAACAATCTATTTTCACTTCTCTTTAATTGCCTTCATCCTAACAATCCACTTCTATTTTGTCACCTCCATCTTGGAAAACTTGATTCATCATGGTTCCACTTGGGGCCCTCTTTTTTCTCCTGAAAAAAGTTAGCATAAAGCGTGGCTCTGTCCTTGAGTCTATAGCCGACCATATGCACTCCTTGTTGCATGTAGTGCAAGTTTGGCAACGCACCATGTGAGTTTTTGAACTTTCAAAATGGGGAAAGTTTGTGCTTCCCCAATGGTTCAAGGATAGTTTGAATACCAAGTACAGGGGGAAGCATTCCATCAAGGATTGTGATATCTATCTTAGCATCCTTAATGGGGTAAATCCTACTCCATATTTTAGCTATTGAATTTTGCAACTTAATACTCCATGTTGAAGTAGGAGGGCAGTTAGAGTCAATAAAGTACCAAAAAAATCCTTCTCAACCGGGTAGTAGAAGGAAAAGAACCACAATAGCATGTGTATGACCACTTCATACTAGTCATCATGAGAGTTTATAATCCTCCTCTAAGAGGGAGTTAACCATTGGGGGGATTATTATTTCCTTGCCAACATCTAATACCATCCTTTTTCAGACTAAGATCTACCATAGCATTCGCAGTCCTATTACCCTCTCTAAAAATGTGTCTAATTTCAACTATTTCCAACCCAAGGAGTAGTGTATTAATGTCTTCCACAATGTCAAAAAGAGACCGACCAGGAATGAATTTGCTAGTGACAACATTGATAATGAGGAGAAAGTGCCCTTCAATACTAAAATTCATGATACCAATGGAGAGGGAAAACTTCATACCCCATAACAAAGTTAGGCCTTCAGCTATGTTTTTTGTGGCACCATTAGCATTCCCTGTATATGAAAGGACTAACTTACCACAGTCAAATATAATTATGCCTCCACCAGTAGTCCTATTCTCTCGAGTTGTACCATCAAATTTTAATTTGGACCATCCCTATCTTGGATCCTTCTAAATAGTATTCTTCCTCATAATAATTTTTGTGTTATCAAAATTTGAAGATTTGTCTAGAAGCTCCCAGTTTCTAGGGATCATATCCTCATACATAGAAGGTGGGAACTTTGGGCATTTAGTGCTTGTGAAAAACATATTTTCTTTTAGCCTTTTGATGAGCCATATTAATGGGATGTTTTGTAATGTTTTTATGGGACATGCTAGGGTGTTTTTACTTGGTTTCATGCAAACTTGATACTTGATAGTTCAACAGGATATGTGATTTAAAGAACTTATGGTTAAAACTTGTGAATTAAATCCGATCGATGAATTAAGTAGATATATATGTGTGTTATTTAATTTTCATCTCTCCTAAGTTATTTTGGGTAAGGATTGCTGCGGCCACATGTCATGCAAGAGTTAGATAATGAGATAATGTCTTTTTTTATTTAAATGATGCAAATATATATGTTTCGAATTTGGCATGTGTTACTAACTCCATGCAGGAACAAGTCGATAATGCATTCATTTGGGCAACGTGGTGTATTTGACAAGGTCAACTCTAAATTTGAAACAATAAAGGCATGAGTGTGCATTGCTTCCCTTTGTAGCGGTCAACCGATTTCTCATTATACCTAGGCATTAGATCTAGAGGCACAACCTTCTATATTCCTGGAAGACTTGTTCCCAAAAGTTATTGATTCTGTTGTGTAACATTATGACTCTTAATTGATCCTTAATGTTGGAGTGGTCGTAGATTTAGGAGTCAGTTTCTTAGTGTTTTCTTATAAATAAGTTATTGACTTAACTTTCAAGAGATTAGAGAAAGTTAGGAAAGTTATTGTAATTCTGTAAACAACAAATAGAATTCAGTTCTATTTTATTTCAAGTGTACCTTTCCAATAAATGAATATAATATACTTTGCAAATTCTATCTTTTTATCTTGATCATATTCTATTCACTCATCTAAGGGGGCCCATTTGGTGAGTGAATTCTATTGTTAGTTAGGATCTATTTTGAATGTTTTCCTATATTTAGAGAGAGTTTTGTTGTTCCTACACCATCTATTGGTAATAGAACTAAAAAATTGTTTCTGCAGTAAAGGCAGATAGAGCAGTTCCTATTTGTGATTACTGTTTTTTGTAGATTAAACTCATTCCTTTCTCCTAGCTTAGCATTTCAAGCTTTCAAGTATTTTAATTTCAATAGTCTAGATGAGTGGCAATTAGGACGATTTAGAGCATATACTTTGCAGACACTATTTCAAGTCTACATCCTTGGTTGATACTATAAATGGGTTAAATGAGTTAATTAATTTCTATTTAATATGTCCAAGCTTGAATGGATGAGTGTTACGCTCTAAGTATCTAAAGCATTTATTTGGTTGATCACCTTGTATAAAAGGAAGCATAGACCTCCTTAGTAATACCCTCCTCTCAGAAAATTATGTTGTTCCTTTCTTTCAATATACTCCAAGAAAGGTGTGGGGGAATCATCTCCAAAGTTGAGAGATTATCGGGTTGTGAACAAGACCCTTCTAATCTAGCAAGAGTTGTTTAATATCATTATTGAAAACCCAAGATAAACCCATGTTAGTAGTGATTGTTTGCCACAAACTTTTGCAAAGTCATAATGAATCAGGTTGTGTGCCACTGATTCTTAATTTTTTGCATAATATGCATCTATTCAAGAATTGGAATCCACTCTCAACAAAATTATCTTGGGTTAAGATCTTTTTATGAATCACCATCCACCAAAATAAATTGATCGTAGGGATCAATTGAGGATTCCATGTAGCTCTCCGAACCATTCCAAAGAATGATAGTTTCCAATAATTGACATATAAGCTTATTTCATTGAGAAGTTCATTGAAGGATTCTATTACCAAATAAATTTTTCACCACTGGGGAAGAGTGGAATGCTTACTTGGTCAATAACCTTCTACAAATATCTACCAAGAGGACTAATATTTGGATAAGATTGGCAGCATTGGTTGAGATCTTTCCAAGATCTTGTAGAGGACAAATAGTTAGGCACCAGGTTTCCAAAATGGTTTGCGACCAACCTCTATAAGCACTTGATATGATTGTTGGCACTAAGAGGATAGTCCATAAGCCACTGGTCCTTCAAAAACTTGATGGATTTTCCATCTCCCATTAGCCACCTTAGAATAGTCTGCAAAATGTTCCTGCCCCTAACAACATTAATCCAAATTTTGGATCTTGATGGAAGGGTGGGGCTAAAAAGTTTATCCACAAATTTCTCACTACTCAAATATTTAGTGCATATAATTTAGTTCTAGTTGGCATTGTAGTTGGCCAACTTCTAGCCTATCTTATCCAAGAGGGCCTTGTACATATGAGTTACTCTCCTCAATACCATACCACCCAAATTTTTGGGTCTACAAACTATCTCTTAGTTAACTAGATAAATTCCTATTTTCTCTTCCATCCCACTCCATAAGAATGATTTCTAAATATACTCAATCTTATAGGCCATGTTTTTGGTTATTTTTAAAATGGATATAAAGTAAATTAGAAAACCTTGGAGTCAAGGCAATAGGAAATGAAGTTTTCCAGTACTACTAAGAAGTTTACTTTTCCATCTTGCCATCTTCCTTTCGAGGCGCTCCATAATAGAGCCCCAAAAAGAAGGGCTAGCCTCTTTTATATCCAAAAGGAGACAAGGATAAACTCATGGTAAGAAAGCACACCTACAACCAAAGATTTTGCATATCTTCCTTTGAAGGTTCTCATTAGTATTGAAGAAATACAAGTTGCTTTTCTCATAATTTATTTTCTAGCATGAGGCCATTGCATATTCCCCCAAGAAATACCCCCATATCCTTGCTTTAACCACTGAATCTTTCCCAAAGAGGATGGTACCATCCACAAAATGTTGGATTACTATTGTAGGGGAAGTGAAAAAATCCTTAATCCCCTAGATGTCACCTTTTTCAATTAGCTTTAAGAAATTCCTACCCAAAACTTCAACAAGGGTAGTGAAAAGATAACGGGAGAGTGGATATCCTTTCCTAATACCCCTCATAGGCCCAAAGAGGCCTCTAGGGAACTTGTTGACCATTACCAAAAACATAATAGATTCAATGCAAATTTTAATAAACTTATTCACAATTCTAGAATCAAACCCAAATTTGAGGGATCTATATTACATAAAATCCCATCTAACTCTATCATAATCCTTGGACATATCTAACTTCAAAGACATAAAAAGACTTTTTTTTATTATCCATCAAGTGAATAACCTCATGGGGGGGAATTAGTACATCAAGAATATGGTGACTAGGGACAAAACCATTCTGGTTGATATTGATGATGGAGGCCAAAAGGGGTTTCAACATGTTGACTAATATTTTGTAAAAAATTATTATATAAGGTATTGTAGAGGCTAATTGGTCTAAAATCAAAGATGTGCTTTAGCTTTGAGACTTTGGGTACAAGGACCAGGTACATGTGGTTTAGGGATTTCATAAGATTACATATCCTTCGAAAGTCTCTAGCTTCCATTGTGACATCATACTTGATGGTGTTCCAGTGGTCTTGGAAGAATGTTGGGGGGAAGCCATCTAGGTCGGGGGCCTTATTGACACCCTTGGAGAAAATAGCATTCTTAACTTCTTCCTCAGTGACATGGGCAAGAATGTGGATGTTGTCATTATATGTGACCAAAGTGGGAAGGCATTGGTTAAGTTTGTCTTCCACCTCCTTAGCTCTACAAAAACCATTCTTGAAGGCATTTTAAAAGTGATTCATAGCCATCTCTCCTAATTGAGTATCATCTATGACAAACTGATTAGATTCATCCAACAATCCCTTGATAGTTTTCCTTTTTATGTTCTTGTGCATTGATTTATGAAAAAATGTGGAGTTCATATCCCCCTTTTTCAACCATTGGAATCGAGATCTTCACTTCTATTAGATTTATTCCTTGATTATTATATCTCTCCATAATCCTTCCTCCTTGTGTTTCTATTTTCTTTTTATTATTTATTATTTATTATTTTTCTTTTCTCTTGTTTTCTTTTCTTCTCTTCATTATCTTGTGTGTTGTCCTTTCTCCCCATCCCTTCTTATTTCTCTTGTGTGAGGCTTAGTCTGTATATTTTACTATTCAAATCCTACTCTCTCATCCTGGTGATAGATTACGAAATGCAATCCAAAACATTGATACTTCTATTAGATTTATTCCTTGATTTCTTCTATTATGAAGAGAAGAAAAAACAACAAGAAAAAAGATAAATAATAAATAATAAAAAGAAAATAGAAACTCAAGGAGGAAGGGTAAAGCACATTAGAAACAATAGAAAATTAAATGAGCAAAAAGATGAAACAAAATTGAATACATGCATGCAAGCAAACCAAAAATGAATAAAAAATGAATACATGCATGCAAGAAAATCCCAAATAAAAAATGCATAACAATATAACAAACAAACAAATAATAATAATATTTATTGCACTTGCGAGTCCTTTTCTTTATTGCATTGGTATATCTTTCCTTTCCATTATGTTAATATCATGATTCTCAACAAACACAGACGTGAGCATAATTTATTTAAGGATAATTCAATCGCTTCCAAGCTACATGACATCATTTCACTTTACATAATTAATATGTGGTGACACAAATTCTGCTTGAGAAAGAAGAAAGGTATCAATAAATCCTATGATGGCAACCAACCATTTAATTGAAATACAAAATTTGAATGGAAAGATGGGTCCACTATCTTTTCTCTCCCTCAAACTATATTACCTGTCATTAATGTCCTGTGGCACTTCATTTCATTTGAACTTTTGCAGGTTTACATTTGGCAATACTTACTTCACAGTCAAAGGCAATAGACCTCTCAAAACAAGTTTAGCACTATCAGACACATTTAAACAGGCAGAGACTAATTCTGCACATTCTTACACTCATATATAGGGCAAAATTTTGCAATTAAAGGCTGTGGACATGGATGGTATTGATTGTTCTTGAATAATATAATTTTATCAAATTCATAGGGGTATGATTCATATCTTTTATGTTTATTATTTTGGAGTCTTACATTCAACGAGACTTGATGGATATATGATTTATATTTTAAAAAGTAACTAACATTTATATTTATAAACAATTTATAATTTTTGATCAAAGATTTTATATCATCTAGAATATCATTTTGTTATCGAATGCAATATAAATACTAGCCTCAACTTCCATTTCATCAAATTCAACAAGATTCCTACCTTCTTGTTTTCTGTCCAAATATTGTATTCAACGAAATCCTCACCTTCTTGCTTACAATTTATATTTGAACAAAATAATTAATACCTCATTTAAAATTAACTAAAACCAAATTTAAAAATAAAGACTACAATATTAAACTCTACATTAAACCTAAGTTTGAAATAAAAGATGTCAATCTCCATGGATGACATAAATCATCTGTTGTAGAAGTTGGAACGACTTGAATTAAAAAAAAAATTATTTTACTATTCTCACATTTATTTTACTCTTGGTCTATCCTTTAAGATAGTTTAGTGCCTTATACAGGGACAACATCACGCCTTCTACAATTTCTATTAGATGTGGTGACAAGAGTGATATCCAAGTAATTGCATAAATTTGTCTAGAAGATTGATGATGTGGTATGTCTTTATTTTATTTTATTTTTTGCTTACGAATGTTATTGAATTTATTTAAATCTGGTATGGGAATTATAGTCTCATTGCTTCTTATTATAATGGTTCTATCTCATCTAAGTATTCCCTTATTACTTTGGTCAATCATTCATGGCTCAATGAAGCTTATTGGGGTTAGGAATCTTATCAAGAATTTTTGCTTATTCTCTTCTTGTAACCTTCAATAGATTCACATGCTTCTCAACCACTCTAGTTGTTGGTTTATGAGAAACATGTCTTGTTGGTGTTATTTTATTTGACCTTGAGGATTTTAGTCTTGGAACAAGCCTATCTTAAAGTTCTTTCACAAATGGAGCTTCCTTGAGTCATTATGTTCTTATGTGTGCCTTCAGGTAGAATAAATTGTCACAAGCTAGAAAATATTTGTATCAGCTTGATATCATAGGGATGTATGAACAATTGAATCCCACACGGCTTAAGGAATCTATAGAGATTATAGGTAGGTGAATTAAATTTTACATATAAATCCATCTACATTAATATGTTAATTAGTTGCATTTAGTGTTTGGCTCTTGATCACAAGATTAGGGATTGTTACCTTATGATTCAAACACCTCCCAAACTTGCAATTGACACTTCTACAATTTCCACCTAAATAAGATAGCTAGAACATGGTCAACGGTAAAATTCTACCATTTTTAAGCCAAATCAAATGCATCTTTGTTTTTCTTTTTTCTTTATTCTTTTGCTTTTTAAATCAAATATCGCCTTGAGAACAATTTTGCATCATGCAAAAATTCTCAATGAGAACCCTTGTAAAACACCTATGAATGCACCAGTAAGCACAAAATACCAATGGGAAGATCTACAAAATAAATGGTTAAAGGGTAGGTCATCTTAGTTAACCCCCTTGTGGGTATTTGAATAAAAATCCAAAAGGCACAAATATTTTTGTAAAAACACTAATAATATTCATACATAAGGAAATGAATTAATTGTTTATATATAAAGTGGCAAGTATATTGGTTACTCAGATGCAATGTAAAAATGTTGACAAAGGGTAACTTAGGAGATAAAAAGACCACATAAATGGACACCAAATTTGAAAAATGTGATGTTGAATCTTGATAGAAATATATCAAAGCTGGGAAGGTTATAAAGTTAATTTACAATGACTACGATAGTATTTGTGAGGGATAAGCATGGAAAACCAAGACTTAGAGGTATTAGAAGGTTTGTGATGGAGATATGATGATGGATATTGGAAAAAAATTCTATCAAATTGTACCTTGAAAATACTGATATGAAATTAAACTAAATATGACTAATATAAAATATATGATTTTATTTTTTATTAGCAAAATTGTGAATAAATTAAAGCTAAGATGACCTAGGGCTTCAATGGGCTAGAAGGATACTTGAGTTATGGAAAAGATGGAGAAAATGGGTAATGAGTTGATAGAAATGGTTGAAAAGGAATGGCTACGAGATTACATAAAAAGAATTATATACATATGAGACAATAAAATATAGTGAATATCAAACTATTATAATGTAAAACCTAAGATAGCCTATGTAATAACACAAGAAATTATTACCAAAATGTGACGATTTGACTATAGAAACTATTGTGACACTCCAACTTATTTTGAAGAGGATAAGATGGAATATAAAATACTATAAAAGATTTTTAAGCCATAGAATGCACATATTCCTTTAGAAACTGATGAAGGGTGCTCCCCTTAATACCACAAACACATAACAGAAACAGAGAAACAACAACAACAATATGCAAGAACAAAAAATTGGCTTCTTATTATCTCCACAAATGTGGAATTAAAAACTTTCAGAATTACAATATGAAAAGCCACATGTGAATTCCCTTACAATATTCTGTAGGACAAAGCCTCGAATCAATACCTAGATCTACTACCTAGAACTACCCTAGACAACACTACGGGCCTTTTTTATATAGGCATTTTCCACCACCCGAGAAGGTTCCAGAAATTTAGCCCTAAGGGCCGATCACACTTAGAATTTTTTTTTTTAAATTTATTACATCAAAGTCGGCTCAAAATAACTTTTGAAACCCGAAAAGAAATTTTGAAGGAAAATTATTTTCAGCCATTTCAAGTGGCCCGACTTCCGGAGACCATAAGTCATCACTAGTTGACTCGATTGACTATTATAACCCCATTTCGAAAATGCCACGAAGCGCTCTATAGGCTTGGCTTGCGCAAGCACCCGTCACCCAAATTTTTGACCTCATCTGGGACCTCTAAAGCCTTCAAAACCAAGTTCAAAGTTTATGTACCCTGCTGCCAATACCGAAAATCTTCAATATCTTCAAAACTAGACCTGATCTAACCATGAAACTTTGCTGGCAGGCTGATATGACTGAGATGAACCTCCACATGTAAAATCAAAACATTCCGAGATCGTAAGACCAACTTACTAAAAATAGAAAGTTTCCATAAATAGCAGCTCCGCACAAGATAGCCCTTATTGAATACAAAAATAAAAATATTTTTGGGTGATGCAAGATTTCTCTTACACCTAGAATGCTCCTGCATCAAACACCCGGGGTAATTTGAGAAGTGACCCCGTCACGACTCAGGTGTGTAGAGGAAAAGTAAAACGGTTAACCTCCTCTTTTGTTAGCTATGATGAATCTTCAATAGGTCATCCTTTCCATTTGACCAAATACTCTTCATATGTCCTGTTCCTTATGCTTTTGCCAACACGACTATCCAGTATCTCTTCAATCTCCTTGATATCTGAACTAGTTGCTGGAATACTCCACTATGCTGCTGTAACCTCATCTTCAACACCTCCCTCATGATACTCTATCAAATCTGAAATGTTAAACACTAGTGAAATATTCAGCTCAGTAGGCAATTCTACCTCATATGCATTTCCTAAATCATGCTTCTTCAGTATCTTACATGGCCCAAACTTCTTCATTTTCAACTTGTTATATATGCCAACTGAAAATCGCTCCTTCCACAAATGAACCGTGACTTCATCTCCAACCTGAAATTCCTTATGCCTTCTTTTCACATCTGCTTTAGCCTTATACTATGCATTCATCTTGGTAATATGCTTCCTCACCTTCTCATGGATGTTCTTCAAGTGTTCCACAAAATCTTCAGCTTCAGCACTACATATTTCTCCTTTATCTATCTTTCTCAATTCTGATGCATTTTTGGGACTACTCCCATATACAATCTAGAATGGTGATTTACCAGTGCTCCTGTTGACAAAATTATTGTATGCAGATTCTACCTGTGGTAAAATCAAATCCCATCCTGTTGGCTTATCTCCAACCAAACATCTTAGCAAATTTTTCAAACTCCTATTCACCACCTTTGTCTATCCATCAATCTGTGGATGATGTGATGAATTGAACTTCAAATCTATCTTCAACTTCTTCCACAATGTATGCCAGAAATATCCAACGAACTTAATGTCTCTATCTGAAACTATGGTCTTTGACAAATCATGTAGTCTCACTACTTCTCTGAAAAACAATTCTGCTATATGAACAACATCATTAGTCTTCTTGCATGGAATGAAATGTGCCATCTTCAAAAATCTATCAACCACCACAAAAATTGAATCATGTCCCCACTGTGTCCTTGGTAAACCAAGAACAAAGTCCATACTGATGTCCTCCCAAGGCTTCTCTGGTACAAGTAATGGCTGATACAACCCTATATTCTGCTTCACTCCTTTCACCATCTGACATACTCTGCAACTCTGTATAAACTTCTTGACATCTTGCTGCAACTGTGACCAATAATAATTTTCACTAACCAAAGAAAGGGTTTTATCTCGACCAAAATGTCCAACCAATCCTCCGCTATGATTCTCCTTGATGAGATTCTCCCTCATAGAACTTCGTGGAATGCACAACTGACTCCCTCTGAATAGCATATCATCCTGAATGATAAAATCTAGCCATTTCATCCTGTCTAGAGTAATAGGTTCTTTACAAGATTTCCAAGCTTCACCAAAATCAGGATCCTCTGGATACAAATTTTTGAGTTCGTTGAACCCAACTGCCTCAATCTGCATCTCTGTCAACAATAGTTGTCTTCTACTAAGCGCATCTGCAACCCTATTAGACTTTCCACTTCTATGTTTCAAAACAAATGTATAACTCTGCAAAAACTCAACCCATTTCAAATGCCTTTGATTCAACTTTCCTTGACTATTCAAATATTGCAAAGCTTGATGATCAGTATACAAAACAAACTCTTTAGGAAGCAGATAGTGTCTCCACTTCTTCAATGCCTGAACTATAGCATAAAATTCCTGATCATAAATAGAATATTTTCTCTTCGCATCATTTAACTTCTCACTGAAATAAGCAACAGGTTTTCCTTCTTGGCTCATAACAGCTCCTATTGCAGTATCGCTAGCATCATAGTCTACTTGAAACACCTTATTAAAATCTGGAAGTGCTAAAATAGGTTGTTCTATAACTTTTTGTTTCAACAATTGAAAACTTTTTTTCTACCCCATTAGTCCACTTAAACTCTTTTCTATCCCTCTCATTATTTCAATCAAGGGACAACAAATACTACTAAAATTTCTTATAAACTTTCCGTAAAAACTAGCTAGACCATGAAAAGATCTTACCTCGGTAGCACTCCTTAGAGTAGGCCATTCAAGGATAGCCTGTACCTTCTCTGGGTCTATTTTTAGACCTTCTGTTGAAACTACAAATCCCAAATACACTAACTCTTTCTTCACAAAAATGCACTTCTTCAAATTAATCAACAATTTCTCATCTCTCAGCTTCTCAAACACCATATGAATATGCATCATATGTTCCTAATGTCTTGCTAAAGATCAAAATATCATCTAGGTAAACAATGACAACTTACCCAAAAAATTCTTTCAGAACCTCATTCATGAGCCGCATGAAAGTGCTCGGTGCATTGGTTAGCCCAAAAGGCATGACTACCCACTCATACAGTCCTTCTTTTGTCTTGAAGGCAGTCTTCCATTCATCTCCTTCTCTGATCCGAATCTGGTGATATCCACTCTTCATATCTATCTTTGAGAAATACACAGCTCCACTCAAACAATCCATAATATCATCCATTCGTGGCAATGGAAACCTATACTTGATTGTGATCTTGTTTATTGCATTGGAATTCTGTACACATGCTCCCATTCTCCATTCTTCTTTGATGCTAATACCATTGGTATAGCACAAGGACTCAGACTCTCTCGAATCAACCCCTTCTGCAATAACTCATGTACTTGTCTGTTCAACTCTTCACTTTCTGCTGGTGTCATTCTGTGTACTGCCTTGTTTGGAAAACTGGCTCCTGGAATCAAATTCATCTGATGATTGATCTTCCTTACCAGTGGTAATCCATCAGGTACATTATCATATACAATATCCTGAAACTCATTCAACAAATCTGCAACCTCTACAGGTACAATTCTCTACTTCTTCTTTACCAGCTTTTGGAATTAAAGCAAAACACACATGCCCATAGCCTCATACCATCTAGGAATTTTCTTCATCAACAATTGTTATTCTTGCATTACCACATACCTTTCTTCAGTCTCCTTCAATGGCTTTAGTTTATGTCACACTCCATCCTTTGTGAGGGAATAGGTATTCGCATAACCATCATGTACAACACATCTATCAAACTGCCACGATCTACCCAACAACATATGACATGCATCCATAGATATGATATCACATAGTACCTCATCTTGGTACCCCGTCGATCTTGAACTTTACCAGGCACTATTCACTGACCATGACCTTGTGATCATCCTGCACCCAAGCAATCCGATATGGATGTGGTGTTTTCTATCTCTTGAGCTTCAACTTTGTCACCATCTCTTCTGACACCAAATTTTCAGTGCTTCCACTATCGATAATCACATCACAAGCATTTACCCTCACACTTGCATCTAGTGCGAAACAGGCTCCTCCTTTGTTCAGGTTTCATTCTCACCACTTAGCAGGACTCTTCTATTAATCAGCGTTTCTCCTCTTTCAGCATCTTCTGAATTTGATGATCTAGCATCTTCATCTACATGTGCAACTCTGGCATAGCTTTCATTCCTCCTATCTATCCTTCCTTGGCGTTGAGGACATTCAAATGCCCTATGACCTTCTTCTCCATAGTGAAAACATGTTCCCACGGAAACCTCCTCTTCCTGAACCTTGTCCTCTTCCTCTTCCTCTCTGATCTCTATTATCTGATCTTGAAAACAATTGGAATTGTTTCCTCTCTAATTTTGACTGCTACTGGCCTTATCCTTCTTTTTGGTTCTTCATTTCGGCCTCCATATGACTGTCCACTAGATCGTCCATTGCGACCTCTTCCATTTTGTCTGCTTTCAAACTTCTTGTTCAACTTTTCCTCTACTTTCAGGACAAACTAGTATGCCTCTTCAATACTGTTCATTCAAACCAAATTTGGCTCCTCCTGAATGCTAGGCCTCAACCCATTAAGGTAACGAGTAACTTTCTCCTTATCAACTTCTGAATGGCCTATTCTGATGAGGATTCAATAGAACTCTTATGTATACTCCTGAACAGATCGTCCCGCTTGCTTCAAACTTTGCATTTTCTTCAGTATGTCAAGCTCATAATCAACAGGGATGAACTGTTGCTTCAATTTATCCACCATCCGATCCATCTTGTGATTTTATCTTTCCCTCTTCTATTTCACTCCAATTGAATCTCTTGCCACCAGATCTTCGCATGACCTTTCAATCTGGCCTTCACGAATTTGACCCTATCAAAATCCTCAATATCTTCATACTCAAAATATTCTTCACATTCATTGATCCATTCGATCAACTCTTCTAGGTTAAGATTTCTTGAAAATGCAAGAAACTCAATCTTAGGTCTTTTTCCGATCTTGAAAATGGCTCGAAAAAGTCTTTCTTCCTGCTGGTTCACAACTTCGACTTCTCATTCTTGATCTTCTTCTTCGGCTTCATCCTCGATTTTGTCTCTGACATTAAGATTCATTCCTCTATGAATCTCCTCTTGCAATGCTCGCACTTGTCTATGGAGCATTCTAACCTCAGGTCTTACAACACCAGCTCTTCCGCTACATTCCCTTCATGGAGGCATTTTCGCGATGTGCACTGAAACCCTAACCACAGTCCTAGTGCAAACTACCTCACAGTCAGCGATCTGTTTACACAACTCAAGAACTCCTGCTCTGATACCACTTGATGAAGGGTTCTCTCCTTAATACCACAAACACATAATAGAAACAGAGAAACAACAACAACAATATGCAAGAACAAAAAATTGGCTTCTTATTATCTCCACAAATGCGGAATTACAAACTTTTAGAATTACAACATGCAAAGCCACATGGGAATTCCCTTACAATATTCTGTAGGACAAAGCCTTGAATCAATACCCACATCTACTACCCAGAACTGCCCTAGACAACACTATGGGCCTTCTTTATATAGGCATTTACCACCGCTCGAGAAGGTTCCAAAAATTTATCCCTAAGGGCCGACCAAACTTAGAATTATTTTATTTTTCAATTTATTACATCAAAGTCAGCTCAAAATAAACTTTTGAAACCCGAACAGATATTTTGAAGGAAAATTATTTTCTGCCATTTCAGGTGGCCCGACTTTCGGAGACCATAAGTCATCACCAGTTGACCCGATTGACTATTATAACCCCATTTTAGAAATGCCACGAAGCGCTCTACAGGCTTGACCCATGCAAGTGTCCGTCACCCAAATTTTTGACCTTATCCGGGGCCTCTAAAGCCTTTAAAACTGAGTTCAAAGTTTATGTACCCTGCTACCAATACCAAAAATCTTCAATATCTTCAAAACTAGACCTGATCTAACCATGAAACTTTGTTGGCACGCTGATATGACTGAGATGAACCTCCACATGTAAAATCAGAACATTCTGAGATCGTAAGACCAACTTACTAAAAATAGCAAGTTTCCATAAATAGAAGCTCTGCACAAGATAGCCCTTATTGAATACAAAAATAAAAATATTTTTGGGTGATGCAAGATTGCTCTTACACCCAGGATGCTCCTGCATCAAAAACTCTAGCATAAGAATTGTTCTCAAGATCAAATTTTATTGTGTATATATATATATATATATATATATTCATATATATATATATATATATATGTATATATAATACATATATATATATGTACATATACATATATATTATATATATGTATATATATATGTACATATACATATATATGTACATATACATATATATATATGTACATATATATATATCTACATCTACATATATATATATGTACATCTACATATATATATATGTACATATATATATACATATATATATTAAATAATGTATATATACATATATATATGTATATGTACATATATATATATATATATGTATATATATATATATATGTACATATATGTATATATATGTACATATATGTATATATGTACATATATGTATATATATTACATATATGTATATATATGTACATATATGTTATATATATGTACATATATGTATATATATGTACATATATGTATTATATGTACATATATGTATATATATGTACATATATGTATATATATGTACAATATATGTATATATATATGTATATGTACACAAATATATATACATACATATATATATACATATATATATATACACATATATATGTATACATATATATACATATATATGTATACATATATATATACATATATATATACATATATGTATATATAAAACTATATATATATAGATATATGTGTATCTATATATATTATATATATATATATATACACACACACACACATATACATATATATATCTACATATACATATACATACATATATATATATATGTATATATATATATGTGTATATATATATGTGTGTGTGTGTGTGTGTGTATATATGTATATGTATATATGTATATGTATATAACTATATATATATGTATATAATATATATGTATATATATATATATATATATATATGTATATATATATGTGTATGTATATATGTATATATATATATATATATATATATATGAGAGAGAGAGAGAGAGAGAGGTGATCAATGGTAGAACATGAAATTATATATACATTAGAATACAAAACCCACCTATAGACCAAATCTGATTAGCACAACCCAAAAGGATGAAGAGGTGCTAACACACAATCTAGATAAAGAGTTTTTTTTGTAGATTCCCTATACGGATAGAAATGTATGATTATGATAAAGTATGTTAGACACTTAGGCTATGATTAAATAAATTATTACTCACAAGATGCAATATCATATCTAATGAGTAAATGCTAATGGAAAATAAGAATGATGTATTCACCTTGAGGGCTAGGAGAGGACAAGTGAACTTTAGATCAAGAATTGACTATCAAAAACTTGTCAGAATCAGGAATAGTTCAGGATCTGGAACCCTAAGACTTGCAAATCCTATCTATAAATTTGTAAACCCTCAAGACAATGCCAACCAAGAGTCCTAGTCCTGAAAGCATAAAAATTGATGAATTCTATAAAGGATTAGCCATTGGTTCTGAAACCCTCAAAAACTGGATCTAGAACTACGCCACCTATTCTTGTACATAAGAAAGGAGAATTTGTTGAGGGGAGGGTCTTTCCTTGGTTAAGACCCTATATAAGAACTAACCTTGAAATAAATGTAAATGAAGGAATGTTGACATGTCTAGCAGAGATTAGATCTAAACAGTGGAGTATATCATATCATGTAGATGCAATTGCCCTTAGAATGTGATCAAATATGTTGATGCAATAGCCTGGACTCAACACAAAAACCAAAAGGAAATTATGAAAGACAAAACCTCATGTAGTAGATTGTGTAACTCACTTCAATGTTGAATTGAAGAAGAGAGAGAAGAAGAAGAAGACTTGATTGATGAATGTAGATATCCTTCCTTGATGTCAAACTCCTTTTCTTTGCCTGCAATGGGAGAAAAGAGATAGATCTATGGAAGGAAATTCATTAATTAAGATGAAATGCTTGAATTCTTGATAGAATTAATTTCTTGAATGAATGTCTTCAATGGATGCTTGCTTTCTTGAATCTTGAATTCATAATAGCTTTCTTGATAATGCTTGCATGAAGTCTTCAGAGCTTGTGGATATGAGATGTAGGTATGTAATGGATGCAAAAATGAGGGGAAGATGTATCCTTTTATACACATTTCAGGGCCCAAATTTGTGAGGCTGACCCTGATTAAGCACCTAGGAGAAGTAACCCTGCATTGGGCCTGAAGCCCACTAAAAATCAAACCCCTAGGACAAGGCTAAATTGGGTCAACCTTGTCCCAAAGTGGATAATTTTGAAGTATTCTTAGGGCTATGTGTTAAAAGGGGTATTGGAAGTCGCAACCCGCTAGGAGAATAGGGTAAATATCGAGATCTAAAAAATGCATGTAAAGGACATAGATAGAAGATAAATTACGTGATTGGATGGTAAATAGAGAATATGCATAGAAATTAGAGCCAACCTCAAGTTTAAACAAGATTGAAGGAGAATGGAGGACCTTTATTTAAATTAAATATGCATTTATGTACAATGTGAGGTCCTACCATAAGGAACACACTAAAGTAGGCTAAAAATGGTCACAAAATGTACACAAGTCAAGTGCTTAATTTTTAAGACGGTACAATATAAAAAACAAGATTGGGATTGATTTTTTTTTTTTTATGGAATTTGAGATGAAAACTTAGTTCACCCTATTTTTCCTAATTATATAATATCGTGGTACAGAAAATTAACCTTAAATAGTGGATGAGAAAATTGTCTCTTACTTGCATCAATGACAAGGAGAAGTCTTGAGGCTAGAGGTATTTTAACCAATGGTAGTAGTTACCAATCACATAAAGGTTTTCAAAGTGAGATAATAGTCTAGCGGAAAAGTTTTCATTACACTACATGTAAGATATGGGATCTCATTAAAAAAATTAATGAAATAAATAATAGATAAAAAGTGAAAACAATGAGGTTTCATGGAAGGAGGACAACACCTAGGGTAAAGAGACATAATACAATAATTAATAAATTAAAATTTCAAATAGATACAAAAGATGTAATTACCTTTACCTAAAATATTCATATAAGTGCTCAATTTTAAATACCCCCAAAATATTTTTGCAATAGATTGTAGAAATTATAAAAATGCCAAACACATTTAATAAATTTTTAAATGTAATACTCATCCCACAAAATAATATTTTATTTAAATAGATAGTTCAAGTATGCTTTTCTATAAATGGTTACATAATTTTCTTCCTACAAGAATTACAAATGTAGGGTAAGTGCACAAAGAAGGGGGACCAAAAAGATGCCAAATTTTTTTGGGTCCCAAAAAAGAAATAGGGCATACTCCCTATAGGGTGCACGCCATATGGTTCAGCGTGTAAAACATCAATTTTGGAACACCAAGCCTATTTGGCATGTGTCAAATAGGGTGTACACCCTATGTGAACATTGCATTTGAAACGTTGCATAGAATGTGGATTGGCCACTTGAAGTGCTTTCCATAGGGTGTACACCCTATAGGAAGAACGCTCTATAGGGAGAAAACCCTATATAAGACTAAGAAAAGGAGAGAGGGAGGCCAATGTTAGCACCAGGACCATAAGAAAAGGAGAGAGGGAGGCCAATTTCAGCACCAGGACCATACATAAAATGTAACATTTTAGTATAAGTTATTGTAACTTATACTTAAGTTTTATGTATACACTTTCAAGATGTTTAAGAGTGGTTTCAACTTCATGGGAATTAAGATAAAGATTCTCAATTTTGAGGGTTTTTAGGAAATTTCAGACTTAGCCAAATTTTAGGAATCAACACATTATCTTCAGCATGATTCCTAGTGGACTATATTGATTGTAACCTTAATCACTTGACTTGTGCATGATCATTTGAGGATCATTTCTCATTATATTAGTTATGTTATGTTTAGTTTAGTAATTAACATGTATGTTTAACCATGTTAGGAGAGATGGAGAGAGAGAAAGAGGCAGAGACAGAAACAGAGTGAACACATTAATCATCGTAGGACACACTTTAGGGTTCTAAGTGGTTCCAATATATCATAAGGGGTCATAATGGGTCCTAAGTGGTCCTAGTATCCCTTAGGACCCATTAAGACCCCTTAGGAAACATTAGGACCTATTAGGACCCCTTAGGAAACATTAGGACCTCTTAGGACCCCTTGGAACACATTAATCATTGTAGGACTTTTTTATGGGTTCTAATGTGTCTTAAGGTTTCCTAATGTTTCCTATGGGATTTTAATGCATCCTAATTGGTCCTAGGAACCCTTAGGACCCATTACAACCCATTAGGGCCCATTAAGACCCATTAGGACACATTAGGACCCATTAGGACCCCTTAAAACACATTAATCATTATAGGACACACTTTAGGGTTCTAATATGTCCTAATGGGTCCTAATATATCGTAATGGGGTTTAATGGGTTCTAAGTTGTCCTATGAACACATTGGACCCATTAAGACTCATTAGGACACATTCAAACCCATTTGGACCCATTAGAACACATTAATCATTATAGAATACACTTTACACCTAACTCCACATCCCCCTCTCCCGCGTAACTCCTTATCATGTTCAATCCCCCTCTCCCACATATCGGTAGTGACAGGGTTCGAACCTATAGAGAAGGAGGGTTTTAATGTGTCCTAATATGTCCTAATGGGTTGTAATGGGTCCCAAGTGGTCCTATGACCCCTTAGATCCATTAGGACCCCTTAATACATATATTAGTACTCATTAGGATGCATTAGAACCCATTGGGACCCATTAGAACACATTAACCATCATAGGACACACTAATGTTTCCTAAGGGGTCCTAGAATGTGCTAATGTGTCGTAAGGGATCCTAATGAGTCCTAGTGGGTTTTAAGTGGTCCTAGGACCCCTTAGTTCCCATTAAAACCCCTTAGGATACATTGGGACCCATTAAAACACATTATAACCCATTAGGACCCCTTAGAACACATTAACCGTCATAGGACTCACTAATGGATTCTAAGTGGTCCTAATGTATCATAAGGGGTCATAATAGTTCCTAAGTGGTCCTCAAATTCCCTATGACCCAGTAAGACCCCTTAGGACACATTAGGAATAATTAGGACACATTAGAACCCATTAATACCCTTTAGAACATATTAAGGGGCATAGGACACACTAATGGGTTATAATGTTTCCTAATGGGTTATAATGTGTCCTAAGGGGTTGTAATGGGTCCTAAGTGGTCCTAGGAACCCTTATGACCCATTAAAATCCCTTAGGACCCATTAAACCCCATTAAGACACATTAATCATCGTAGGACACACTTTATGGTTCTAATATGTCCTAAAGGATCCTAATGTGTCCTAAGGGACTTTAATAGGCCATAGATGGTCCTAAAACCTCTTAGGACCAATTACAACCCATTCATATTTATTAGGATCCATTAGGACACATTAGAACCCACTAATACCCCTTAGAACACATTACAAGGCGTGGGACACACTAATGGGTTCTAATGTGCCCTAATAGGTCCTAGTGTTTCCTAAGGGTTTTTAATGGTTCCTAAGTGTTCATAGGAACCCTTAGTGCCCATTAAAACCCATTAGGACCCATAATGACCAATTAGGATACATTATGACCCATTAGGACTCCTTAGAACACATTAATCATCGTAGGATACACTTTAAGGTTCTTATGTGTCCTAACAAGTCCTAATATGTCCTAAGGGTTGTAATGGGTCCTAAGTAGTCCTAAAAACCCTTAGGACCCATTACAACCCCTCAGGATGCATTAGGATCCATTACGACACATTAGAGCACATTAATACCCCTTAGAACACATTAAGGGGCATAGAACACACTAATGGGTTACACTTTAAGGTTCTTATGTGTCCTAACAGGCCCTAATATGTCCTAAGGGTTGTAATGGGTCCTAAGTAGTCCTAAAACCCCTTACGACCCATTACAACCCCTCAGGATGCATTAGGATCCATTAGGACACATTAGAACACATTAATACCCCTTAGAACACATTAAGGGGCATAGAACACACTAATTGGTTCTAATGTTCCCTAATGTGTCCTAAGGGTTTTTAATGGGTCCTAAGTGGTCCTAGGAGCCCTTATGATCCATCAAAACTCCTTAAGACCCATTAAAACCTATAAGAATTTTTAAATAGAAAATAATGAACCAAGATCAAGAGGTTGAAGAAAAGCACAAGAGAGAAAATATGAATGCAAGGATGGATTGAATAGATCTAATGAATTAATGATATTCACCAATGAATGAAATGATTACATAATAGGCCTCCTTATATAGTAAAGGCAATAAGAGAGAATGATAAGGAGCTGATAAACTATCACCTATGCTAGGTGTAATCACATGTCCACCAAATGTGGATCATCCTCCAATATGCAATAAAGTATGTGCATTGGATTAGGATGATAATGTGATAAGAGCACGAAAGGTGGATCTCACACACAATGAGGTATGTGAAGACAACTATCACACCAAAAGTGGAATTTCTCCTACACCATGTGCTTAATAGATGTGCACACTCCTAGGTGTCTCAATCACAAACTACTATGCAATGCATTAACCTAAGTAAGATTAATTAAAGTGTAATTAGGAATAATTAATTACACCAACAAAACCCATTAGGACACATTAGGACCACTTAGAACACATTAATCATTATAAGACACACTTTAGGGTTCTAATGTGTTTTAAGGGCTCCTTGGTCCTAAGTGGTTATAACTCCTTACTATAAAATAATGTATGCTAAGGGGTTAATAAGGGGCCATAAGTTACATTAATGTATTTGAGGACCCATTAAGACCTCTTATGACCCCATTAACAATTAATGTATCCTATAAGCCCTATGATACATTAATGTATACTAAGGGGTCTAAACGGGTCATAGGATACACAAATCACCCTAGGACCCCTTGTAACTCCATACCATACAAGGAGATAGGGAGAGTGGGTGAGGAAGGAGGGGGAAAGGGATAGGTCAAATAGAGAGAGAGACAAAGAGTTGTGTGGATGAGGGAGAGAGAGAGAGAGAGAGAGAGAGAGAGAGAAGAAGAAGAGGGAAAAAGTAAGAAAAGGAAAAATAGAGGGAGGAAGGTAGAGGGGAGGAATGGAAAGGGGGAGGAGAGACAAAAATATGGAAGAGAGGTAGGGGATGGATGGAGAGAGGGGTAGGGAAGAGGGAGAGAAGCTAAATTGGGAGAGGGTGAGACAGGGGAAAAGAGATATGTGAAAAGGCAAAAACAATTAAAGGTTTAGGATGTAGGGTTTAGAGAAAGAGAGATAGGTAGAGAGAGAGGTAGGAATTTTAGGGAGAGAGGGAGATTTTGATAGAGGGGTAGAGAGGATGGGAAGAGGGGGATAGAAGAAGGGAAAAAGGATAAAACCTATAAACATTGTCCATAAACCCTAAATCCCTTCTCCCCTCTTTCCCAACACTCTGTCCCTCTCTCCCCCTCTCTCACTCTATCCCTCTTTTTCTTCTCTTCATCTTCCCTACGTCTCCCTATCTCTCCGCTCCTTCCCCTAAAACCTAAATCCTACCTAATACCTAAACCCTATAACCATAAGTTCTCTCTCTCTCTCTCTCTCTCTCTCTCTCATAAAATGGTTAAACATACATTTTAATTACCAAATGATGTCATCTTAAAATGGAAACACTTCCATGATAATAGTGTTTAGCCCTCTGAGTAAGTGGTCTGGGGTCATGTTAAGTGCCTTGATCGGGTCTTTGCATGTATCTGGCTTTTTCCCCTATTTTGCTTTCCTCTGCACTTGATTTTCACTTCATATCTACATTTACTAGCATTCTGGGTCAGGATCCTAAGGTTTTTTACCACAAGGTCAAAGTCAACCTTATGGGGTCAAAGTTGACCTTGACCCTGACCTAGTCAGATTCAAGCTCATCCTTGACCCCCTGTCCAAATTTCAAATTTCCTTGATATCCGAGTGTCAGGTTTCGGGGATATTTGTTTTCCCACCTCCGGATCGGCCATTTTAGGTTTTGGAATGGTAAATCCTTAAATTTTATTGAATCTAGGTATATTTTCTAAAGGTTATGACCTAATTGAAATTTAATTCTCCAATGTGGCCCCTCTAGAGGATTGTGCCCTAGTTCACTATAAAAGGAGGCCTTCCTCTCTCATTTTCCCATCCATTATCCACATCTCTCAAGCAATTTCATGAGCAAGCTCTCAAGTGCAAGAAAGTGAATTCAAGAATTCAAGCAAGACTTCAAGCATTCAAGTGTTCAAGCATTCATCCATCAAGGAGATCCATTGTTAGCCATTGAAGGATTCAATCTCTTTGGAGCCCCCTTGAGGATCCTTACTTATACATTCATCCAAGCCTCCTCATATGCAAAGATCAATTCAAGATTGATGTTGAAGATCAAATGCCATTGATTTGAGACATCCTACATTCATTGAAGCATTCCTACTTGTGGATTTGAGGATTCGAATCCTCTCCAAGGACTTCAACATAAGCGAGGTGAATTGTTTCATTTGCTTTGTTTATGCATATTACATTTCAATTCAATTTCAAATTTAATTCCTAAATTGGGGTTTGACCAAGGCAAACCCCCCATACAAACAAAAATCCCCCTTTTTCTTGTAGGTACAAGTGTGGAATTTCGAATCTGAGAGCAGATTTGGATACCCTTTTCGATGAACTTTCAAGATCTATGAACAAAGTCAGAATCAACCTTCAAATAAAGAATGTAGCCTTTGACCTTTTATGAGGGTCAAAGACTACCTACCGTCGGAAAGACAAAAGATTTCTCAGTTTTCTTCATCTCGGCATTTCCAGTCTAAAATAGGTTGTAGAATTGCCCGAAAGTACACATAGACATCAGAAATTGGCATTTTCTAGATTTTCCCTATTTTGAGGTTAGTACTTGTATTTCAATTATTTAAGATTTCAAGCATAATTCTCCATAGGAAAATATAAGGTTTTTCTCTCTCTTTCATATTCTCCATAGATTGATTTGATTGTGTATTAACCTTTTGGTTGATCAAATTGGATCTCTCCTTTGGGAATTTGGATTTAGGAGTGAATCTCATATTTCCCCCATACATTACACTAAATAGAGGTGATTCCATTTAACCACTATTCATTTTGGTGAACCCGATGAGCTTACTCTCTTTCTTTTTGGTGTTAGATTTTCTTTTATCTTGTTAGTATTATATTTCTCCTTTGTGTTAAATTTTGCATGCTAATTAGATTTCAAAAATACAAAACTATTCATGATTTATGTGTTCTTAGTTTAGTTCATTTGTATTGCATTGGTTTATGAGCTTTACTACTACTAGTCCTACTTATAACATTCTGGTTAGAAGAAGTCGTAGACTCATGGGTGCCTTTGATCTTGAATCTTCCTCTCCTTTTCTTATGGTCCCAGATGATAATTTGATTCTTCATGATTCCAATCCTACTATGGAACAAAACTCTTCTCACTCATCTCATGATTAGGATGACGCTTTAAGAGTTCCTCCTGAACAAGTTCAAAAACTTTCAATTGAACTTGATAAAATGGGTAATTGGCTTATTCAAGAGAACCATAATCAAGATTCTATTCAAGCTATAGAGGCTCTTAAGAAAGTTCTTCATGATAGTGATCAAGGTGTTAACCTCTTGCATGGTATTACTCACCTCATACATTCAAATGTTAAACCTTTAGCTCAAGAAGCTCAAGATTTAGGGTTGATTCCTCCTATCACTAGTGTAGAACCTCCTTCTAATCCTTTACCTAGTATTCCTACCTATACTCCTCCTTTGGTGACTGTGACAGTTCCCTTTGTTCCTATGAGTGTTCCTCTTGTGTCCCTTCCTACATCACAACCTTCATATCATAATGTTCCTTTTACTTATTCCAATCCACTTCCAACTGTAGTTCCTAGTGTTCCTCCAGTTGTTTCTTCTATTCTTGCGGCTTCTTACACTTTACCTAGTGTGTCTAATGTTGTTATTCCTCCTATTTCCTCTAATGATTCAACAATCACTAATTTGGCTCAAACTGTGTCATCCTTACAACAATAACTTGCTTCCTTAACTCAAAACAAGTTTAGTATTCCTACATGTGACATGGGAAGTCCTTTGTCCTTGGATATTATTCGTACTCCTTTTCCTCAGCAAGTCGATATGCCTTGTCTTGAGAATTACAATGGAAAAGGAGATCTTGTTCATCATGTTAAAACATTCCAAATCATTTGTAGTGATTATGCTCATGACCATTAGATTTTAGCCAAACTATTTGCTAGAACCTTCCATGACAAGGCCTTATAATGGTATTGTTCCTTGCCTCCTTATTCTATTGATTCCTTTCCAAAACTTGCTAATGCCTTTATTCAACAATTTCAAAACAACATTGGCCCACAAGTGTCTTTGACTGATTTGATGCATTGTAAAAAAAAGTGCTAAAGAAAAATTAATTGAATTTATTGGTAGATTTAAGAATTTGCATGCTCAGATTTCCTATCCTATTCCTGATATTGATATTCAACGTATGTTTATTTCAAATTTGCAAAAGGATATTAGAGATAAGATTTTGCTTATTGAATTTACCTCTTTTTAGCAACTTTGTGCAGCGCTTTATCATTATCAATTACAAGTGATTCAATTTGAGAGAAACACTCCAATGGCTCTTGTTCCAATTGATAAGAGTGATGCTACTCCTAATCCAAACAAATTTCAAAAATTCAACAACTATGTCAAGATAAACAAACAAGAGAATGTAATTGCTGATCAAGTTGTTGTTGCATCTCACAATGCCACTTCTGCATCCACTACTTTTTTATTAAATTGTATGTTTACTCCTCTTTATGAACCTTTACATGATATTATGAATAGGTTGTTAGCTGCTAATATGATTACTTTACCTCCTATTCGACATCTTTTACCTGTTACGATTGCTTCTAAATCTTTTGATCAAAATGTTTTTTGTCAATATCATCATCAGAATGGTCATAATACTAAGAAATGTTATTCTTTAAAACATAAGGTTCAAGACTTAATTGACTCTAATGCCTTATCTGTTAATAATCTTGATGGTAGTGGGAACAAATATTTCTCTCCTCCTAATCAAAACCTTCAAATTTATATGAATCCTTTACCTACACATGATACTAATACCATTGCTCAACCATCTGCTGTGGAAATTGTGTATGACTCAAAGATGGATGATCTCAATCATGTTGTTAATCAAGTGGAGTGTTTTGGTCAATTTGTATCTCCACCTCAACCTTGAATTCAATCTCAATTTCAATCTCAACCTCGACCAAAACCTAAACCTAAACTGAAAACTCAACCTAAACCTCGACAACAACCTAAGAATAAAAGACCTCAGGAAATTTTGATTACCTTTAATGACTCTAAGACTATTAAAGCTCCTGATGGTCCCCTTTACATTTATGCAAGGATTTCTCAAAAACCTACTCGTGGTTGTCTTGTTGATCCTACATCCTTAGTCAATGTTATAACTGAAGAAAATCTTTTTATGAAAAGCTTACAACGTGATTCTTATGATACATTGGATGTATGGATTCAAACTTGTAATGGTTTTCTTTATCCATCATTTGGTTCTATTACTTTACCAGTTGAACTTTGTGGAAAAATTGTGGACACTACCTTTGTTGTGGTTCCTACTTCCGATCAATTTCAAGTTAAGCTAGGTTTTCCCTGGTTTAATTCCATGCATGTTGTTGCTTCACTTATCCATAAGTGTCTTAAGTTCATTCATGATGAAGAAGTTAAGATGAATAATCATATTTTATATCAACCTTCTAGGCCTAGAGATTGTGTTGCTCTTGATTTCCTTTGGCCTTCATTACCTAATTCATGTCCTCCTCGACCCGATAATATTTTTCGTTCATATCAAGCTTATAAAAATCATAAGATTCTTGAATTAAGAATTCCTCCTATGGATCTTAATCATGGTCTTTTGTGTACACCTTCTATACATCCTTTAACTATGGCTTCTAGTTCTATTAATCAAGTTCCTTCTATCACTCTTCCTATCGAACCTATCAAAGATCCTAAGATTATTCCTCCTATTGTTGATAATCCTATTGATCTTCCTAAAGAACCTGTGAAGGATCTAGTGATTGTTCCTCCTAGTTCTAACCCCTATTTCAAATAAATCAAAACGTAATTGATCTTCTAATGAACATCATAAGAAGCATCATGCTCATGTTGAAGCTCATAATTCCATTGTTCAAAGATCTCTACCTTCTTCGGATAAATCTATGCATGATGTGTTATAAGAAGTTGTTACTATAATGATGTTAATATGCATGATTATGATTATTCTATTCATATCTTAGATCCTATTTTTATTAATTTGGATGAGGAAGATACTCTTGATGATACTGATGATGTTAATGATGAATATGAGACTATTGACATTGACATTGATTTACCTAATATACTTTCATCACAATTAACTCTTGCACCTAGTGTCAAACATTGTGATTCTCAAGAGGATCCTTGTTTGGAACTGGCTATCATTCCTACTGTGTTGGATATAGTCCCTCTTGAGATTTACCCACCTTCCCTAAATGATATACAATGAGATGGGGAGAGTAGGCGGCATGCTTGATTGCCTTGTCCTTCATGGTAGCTTTTTTGTGTGTTTGCCTACTGTACTATGCTTCTCCTGTAATGTGTTTGCTAAATGTTGTTAGATTCTTTTATATGATCCTTGTTACTCAGTTGGTACAAGGTGATGAAGGAATCAAAACTGTTGTTCAAATTCCTCTATATGTATCTCTAGTCATCTATGTGTTGTTCAATATTATGTTGTAATTGTGCTATTATTCGTAAATGTTTCCTTGTGTAATCTGCTTGGATTCGAGACATGGTAGCACTAATTATTTTTGGTCTCCATGTCATGGTCTGAAAAGATCCTCCTTCATATATCTTATGTGATCTTTCCTCCTTTGTGATTGTAGTTCTACTTTCTTTGGGGAATGATGTCAATTCATTTGCAATAATATCATATATATATTATCTTATGATCATAATGACCCCATGGTAGGTAGATCCCTTCTATGTTCTCTATATGTTTCTATGATATTTCCCTTGATTTGTCTTCGTCTAGGGGCATCTCGACGTGGAAACATAATTAGTGGAGTTGTTTATGTTTCTGTTAAAGCCATTGCTCCTGTTAAAATGTCAACAATGACTTTAACGTGGGGGCATATGCTCTTCTCACCTGTTGCACACACGCACTTTTCAATACGCACACATATTTTTTTAAAACCTTTTCTCCCTTTTTTGGATTGGTAACTAATCCCTAAAGCATGGATTTATATTTCAGGATCTCTTGATCCCTCCAGTTTCAAACATACATATATTTTGATCCCTTCAGGTCGGAGGTGTCCTTAAGACTGGATCTCTTTTTTGTTTTTGGTTTTATTCTTATGGAATAGAATATTCCTAAGGGTGAATCCTTGATGAGTTGACTAGTGAGTAGCCACATTCACTAGGTGGTTCAATTCCACCTTGCCAGTTGTGCCATTTCCTTGTGTGGTTCACAATGGGACATAAGTTCTCATTGGGTGAGGTAATCACACCCTTTCTTTCTCTCTAGAGATGTCTCTCTTATTGTGAGCTGGGAGTCGATGAAGACTTGATTCCCTAGGGGATTAAGGTTTCTATCTGTCCCTTGGATTACAATAAGATTATATTTTCATTCTAATCTCCTTTACCAAGAGTTTGCATCGAGTCCATACTCTTGCTAAAGTGGTGGCTTAATGTATCATCTTAAAATGGAAGCGCTTCCATGATAAGAGCATTTATCCCTCTGAGTAAGTGGTTTGGGGTCATGTTAAGCACCTTGATTGGGTCTTTGCATGCATCTAGCTTTTTCCCCTATTCTACTTTCCTCTGCACCTAATTTTCACTTCATATCTACATTTCCTAGCATTCTAGGTCAAGATCCTGAGGTTTTTGACCGCAAGGTCAAAGTTGACCTTATGGGGTCAAAGTAGACCTCAACCCTGACCTGGTTAGATTCAAGCTCGTCCTTGACCCCCTGTCTAGATTTCAATTTTTCTTAATTTTTGGGTGTCGGGTTTCGGGGATATTTGTTTTCCCACCTTCAGGTCAGCCATTTCGGGTTTCAGAATGGTAAATCCTTAAATTGCATTTAATCTAGGTATATTTTCTAAAGGTTAGGACCTAATTGGGATTTAATTCTCCAAGGTGGCCCCTCTAGAGGATTGTGCCCTAGTTCACTATAAAAGGAGGCCTTCCTCTCTCATTTTCCCATCCATTATCCACATCTCTCAAGCAATTTCATGAACAAGCTCTCAAGTGCAAGCAAGTGAATTCAAGCATTCAAGCAAGCCTTCAAGAATTCAAGTTTTCAAGAATTCATCCATCAAGGAGATCCATTGTTAGCCATTCAAGGATTTAATCTCTTTGGAGCCCCATTGAGGATCCATCCTTCTACATTCATCCAAGCCTCCTCATATGCAAAGATTAATTCAAGATTGGTGTTGAAGATCAAATGTCATTGATTTGAGACATCCTACATTCATTGAAGTATTCCTACTTTTGGATTTGAGGATTCGAATCCTCTACAAGGAATTCAACATAAGCGAGGTGAATTATTTCATTTTCTTTGTTTATGCGTACTACATTTCAATTCAATTTCAAGGTTAATTCCTAAATTAGGGTTTGACCAAGGAAAACCCCCCATACAAACAAAAACCCCCCTTTTTCTTGCAGGTACAGGTGTGGAATTTCATATCTGAGAGCGGATTTGGATACCTTTTTCGGTGAACTTTTGAGATCTACGAATAAAGTCAGAATTGACCTTCAAATAAAGAATGTAGCCTTTGACCTTTTATGAGGGTCAAAGACTACCTACCGTCAGAAAGACAAAAGATTTTTGGGTTTTCTTCATCTCGGCATTTCCAGTTTGAAACAGGTTGCAGAATTGCCCAAAAGTACACATAGACATCAAAAATTGGCATTTTCTAGATTTTCCCTATTTTGAGGTTAGTACTTGTATTTCAATTATTTAAGATTTCAAGCATAATTCTCCATAGGGAAATATAAGGTTTTTCTCTCTCTTTCATATTCTCCATAGATTGATTCGATTGTGTATTAACCTTTTGGTTGATCAAATTGGATCTCTCCTTTGGGAATTTGGATTTAGGAGTGAATCTCATATTTCCCCCATACATTACACTAAATAGAGGTGATTCCATTTTACCACTATTCACAAACTAACCATAGCATAAACAATACAATGAGAAATGATCCTCAAATGATCATGCATAGGTCAAGGGCTTAAGCTTACAATCAATAGTCCATTAGGAATCATGTTGAAGATAATGTGTTGATTCCTAATATTTGGATAGGTCTAAAATTTCCTAAAAATTGTCAAAATCCAGAATCTTTATCTTAACTCATATGACGCTGAAACCACTCTCAAACATCCTAAAAGTAACTTATACTTAAATGTTACATTTTTTATATGGTCCTGGTGCTGAAATTGGCCTGGCAGGCTTGTTAGATTTTTATTTCCACATTTAGAATGTTTTTTATATGTTATTATTACCACATAGAGCACATGCCAAATAGAGTGCACATTGTATTTGGCATGCGCACTATTTGGAGGTTTTTTATATATTTTTATTTCCACATAGGGTGCATGCCAAATAGAGTGTATGCCCTATAAGGTGTGTGTGATATCTGGTGTGTGCCCTTTTAACTACATTGGGATCCACCAAGCCTAAGGCTTGGATTTTCATTGGGAATCCAATCCAAAGGCTTGGAGTATTCAAACAGATCTGAGACGTGTTTTCCAGCAAACATACAAAAAATTCACATTTTTTCCAATGTGCTCCCCGTCAGGTTTGCATGTGGTTCAACAACAATAAAATCAGCCAACATGATGTTCTATATCTATTTGTTAGCTATCTAACCATAATTTATTTTGAATTATGATTATATTAAGCTTTTCATCTCTAATTTCTTTTGTAAGTATGTTCATTTTTTGTCAAAAACAAACATGTAGTATTTTGGACATAGATTTTGGCTCATTTGTCAAATTTTGAAACAAGTTACTTTTTTACAAACTGGAGTCCATTCTACACACTTTAAAAAATAAAGAATTTTTTATTTTTGATTAGTTTTCAATGATTTCTAGGGGGCCACACACAGATTTCATGTTTTCAAGATGTGTGCACTTTGGAAATTTGTAAAAAATCCTACATTCATAAAAAAATTAGCAGAAAAATCCAAGATAAACTACGTGGTGATAGCTAAATTCTCACTAGAGAAATTAAAAAAATAAGTTAACACTTTAGGGGGAGCACACCATACGCTATGTTATGTTTTTTCACAAAAAATAGGACCATTTTTTGTGCCCTCCTTTTAGAGGACCTTAATCTCCACCATTTTCAAAGTAAATTAGTAGTTTAGAAACTAGATTCAAATTACTACAACTCATGTTCTTGTTGCATCTAGAAATTTTGAGTCTAACTATCTTCAATTTCTTGTCGAAGTTTAGCGTTTTCTGATTTTAGAAAAAATGTGGCATCTTATACCCCGTTTTTGGTCCCTCATCTTTGTGTATTTACCCTGTATTCTAAAAATAGCTAAATGTTAAAAGCTCTAAAACTATTTGAAATTTCCAATTTCAAGTGTAGATGCAACCTCTATATAAATTCACCTTTAGGAATCTAGGGCTTTCACCGTCCAAACTCTACGAAACCAATGGGGTTTTGCTCATTGATTTGTAAAGCCTAAGGGCTTTTATCCTTAGATTTAGTAATTGAATACAAGTACTCAAACAAGATTGAGAGGTTCTTGTTTGACTTATCAATAGATCAAAATTAATAAATTTTCCTACCTTATATAAAGGTTTAAGGTTTAGTATGGGCTCAAAGTGAAAGAAAGCAAGGTACATGAAAATGCTTTGTAAACTGATATTTTGATGAAATTGTTGAGAAAAATATAATTTTATTTATAATTAAAGAAATCATAAATACATTAAAAAGTAAAATAAATAACATATCATAACACAAACATTTACACATTGACAATAATTTTTCTAGATAAAAATCTCACAGTTTAAACTAGCTCAAAGTAATATTTAGCAAACCATGGATACAATACACTTGCAAAGAATGTATTCATTAGAGTATCAATATGTTAACAATATGTTGATATTTTTGGCAAGTGATGTTTTGGGAGCACTAGGGATCACTTAAGGGTTGTCATTTATGGAAACACTTATGCTAGAGTGATCACATGCAGAGAGTTTTGGTATTGGAGACTTAGTCATGAAAATTACTAAGTACAGAATCAGGATAACAATATACTGTGGTATAGTTTTGGTCAAAAAAGATAATGTATGATGTATTATGGCTTGAGAAGTTAGTAGAAGACATTTTGGTATATGTATAAGCTTCAGTTAAGGTCACCCATGTTTTGGTGATGAGATCGGTAAGATATAGTATTGTGAAGATATGCGAAGACAAAAAATCAGTGAACCAGGGCATATGAACAATCGCGGTGATTGGGGGAAGGCTAGTTGGTATGGTAACATGCTAAGTCAAATGAATGTTGTATATTTCTGACACTTTGGTAATATAAGATCGTCGACTGTAAGTTTATCATTTGCATAAGTATTTATTATGTTTTGTGTTGTATTTTGAGAGCTGAATGGATGGCAGAATTAATAAACATTCAAAATTTATGTAAATATGTTCCAATATTATTTGTATCATTCTCTATTATTTTAAATTTTTTATTGAGTAATGTTGAATTAGTAGAAAATAAACAATTATAAATTTTGTGAAGAACCAAGGCTTAGAAAATGACTACACAAATGAGAATATGCAAAATATCATTACAAAGGAGATACCTATATCATTTGCATGTGGTTGTTGATAAATACTATATAGACTCCATCATGACACATTAATGTACATAATTCTTATCTATTGATTGACTTTCAGAATTTATGTAAATATGTTCCAATATTATTTGTATCAGTCTCTATTATTTTAAAAAATTTATTGAGTAATGTTGAATTAGTAGAAAATAAACAATCACAAATTTTGTGAAGAACCAAGGCTTAGAAAATGACTACACAAATGAGAATATGCAAAATATCATGACAAAGGAGATACCTATATCATTTGCATGTGGTTGTTGATAAATACTATATAGACTCCATCATGACACATTAATGTACATAATTCTTATCTATTGATTGACTTAAAAATGATTAATTTATAATTTGATTTTCTCTAGTTGAAATATGATCTCTTTGTTTATCTCTAACACAAAATATAATTAAGATAAAAATCCTTAAACATATAGTTTCTAGATATTGCAAGCTCTACCCTAAAAACTTAAACATATTAAAGTATACCATATGTTTGACCATCTCAATATTTTAACTCTTATCTATATATGATGAAGTAAGATAATCTTTACTCTTAAAACCTATCCAAATGATCTCATAAACATATTTAGATAAATGTTACCAACTAACAAATCATGATGTTGATTTATTTAGCCCAATGTGAAGCATGAAATTAAATAATATACATTTTTTTAATGAATAAGGTCAAGTATTACTTATTATAAACTAAAAAGAGAATTATACTATTAAATAAAAATGCAAGTGGTAGAAGACACACTCTCAAGGTCCAAGCAAGACTCAAGTCTAAAATAAAATATCATAAAATTATAGTGTGGTAAAAAAATGTACTAGCCAAAACAAGTCAACTATGACATCAAAAACCCTCCATGTCAGCTGGAGTTTATGGAAAGGAAGGAATGGGAGATGCATATATTTAGGGAGACTGAAAATTCAGTAGAAGGTGTTTTCAAAACTATGTACAAACTACTAATAGAAAACTTATCAATTGTCATCTGGAAGCTCCATATCTACCCCCCTACACAATGGGATAATAGAATTTCTAAGAATTGGAACTTGCCAATGACTTATGTAAATTTTGATAACACATCATAGAGATTAGAAAGAAAAAGAACAATATGGAAACCTCCCATTATGGGGTGGTACAAGCTTAAGTATGATGGAGCTTCCAAACAGGGTAATGATGCAAGTGGTGGGGTGATCAGAGACTCAAAAGGTCAGTTGACTACTACTTTTATTAGGAACCTGAATAGCTACACTGGTAATCAAGCTTAATTTACGGGTCTATTCTAAGGAATTAAGATTGCACTCTCTATTGGAATTAAAACTCTTGATATAGAAGGTGACTCCAAACTCATAACTGAAGCCACAAAAGGGTCAATTAATACTAGTTGGTATGTGGAAGGGATTATGGAGGATATAAAAACTCTTCTTTTGAGCTTTGAATCATTTACTATAAATCACCTTTTCAAGGAAGACAATAGTGTACAACAAGTGTGATGGCTGCAATGGGTCTACCTATAAAAGGAATTAGATGTTGGAGAAATGAAGAACACCTCCCATTGCATGTGAAAACCCTTCTTATGGGTGAAAAATTCTTTAATGTAGTAGAAAATGGGGACCAATATTAAAATTATTTAGGGCTTATTACTAAGTATAATTTTTTTAATTAACAAAGGAAAAAGTGTGACTTTGCGAAGAACAAAAGGGAAACCTTTGATGAGTGGCATAGAGAATTTAAATTGTATGACTATGGTTAATAGGGTGAAGAACTTGAATCTACTCACATGTTGCATGCCACATGGAGTTATGATGCAGGAGCATCTCAGGTCCTTGGCAATCCTATGTCACCAAAAACATGTTTGTGTTTTCCTGTGTAGCTCAGTTCCTTCTTTGACAGAGTTGGTTCGGTGTTGCTTGATTTCCTTTGTTCACTAGTGTTGGTCGGTTATCTCTCTGGTGCTTGGTTATTTCCCTGGTGCTCAGTGATGCTTGTCTGGTGCTCGGTTATCCTTGCCTCTGAGTTGTTTATTTTAGATTTTTGTTGAGGCCGACTCTTGCATTTATTTATGGTCACAGATTTAATGATGGTATCTATCATTGGGAAGCGTGTGGACCTAGATCTGGTCATTCATTTCACTGATGGTGGATCTAAAGGCCAGCTTGTTCGGTAGCCTCATATATAAATGTAGTTTTTTGGTTAGATTGTTTAGGGGAGTTCAGTTATTGGGAGATAGAAGTTAGAAGATTAGGGATTGTTGATAGATCCTCACATGTTGGAGGACTTCTGTACTTGATTGTAATATATGGCCTAAACTAGGAAGGCCTTACAGATCGACATGTATGAATCAATTGAAGTTAATATATGAAGTGTTATGCATTCTCTCTCCCACTTTTGTGTGTTGTTGCTTCCGCATGTGATCTATGCAAGGTGGATCTGGTTAGGGTGTGCCCTTTGGCCCCTCTCCCCATCCTCCCTTGCATCAAGTGGTATCAGAGTGAGGTGAGATCTGGATCTAGGTTTGTGAATCTAGGTTTGAGGGTTCCTTATTATCAAACCCTAGTTGATTTATTGTGGGGTAGTAGATTGTGATCTGGCCTACAATTGCAGAGGGTTTCAAGATGGTTCGTGGGAGGTGAGATACGGATCCATGATTGGCAGACATGTTGAGACAACTTGCTACTAGATTAGAAGCTATTGAAACAGCCTAGAGAAGAGGAAGAAATCTTGAAGATGTTAGTGATGATGAAATTGAGGAAGAACAGGGTGATGTAGAACCTGCACCAGCGATGGATCAAGGTGAGGAAAGATTGTTGAAGGCTTTGAAAAATATGAAGTCTACACCACACTTTAATCCTCCTGATTATAGTGGAAAATTGGATTATGATGAATTGGTGGATTGGATCACTGAGATGGAAAAGTATTTTGAATATGAGAATTTACCTAAGGAAAAGAAGGTGAAAATTGCAAGCACAAAGTTGAAAAGTCATGCAACCTTGTGGTGGGAACATCTACAGTTGGACAGATAGAGGAAAGGAAAAGACAAAATCAAGGTATGGAATAAAATGGTGAATAAATTAAAAGGAAATTTATTACCTTGTGATTATCAGATTAACCTAGTTAGGCAAATGCAAAGTTTGAGGTTGAAAGATAGCTCGATAAAAGAATATACTAAGGAATTCTATAGATTAGATATCAAATCTAGACATGATGAAGATGATGTGGAAAGAATTTCTAGATACCTTAATGGTTTGAGAGTTTCCATCCAAGAGGAAATCAGTTTGGTCAAATTGGAGAACATTGAAGAGGCTTATCAATTTGCATTGAAAGCTGAGGAGAAATTGAACAAGAGACATGAGCACAGACAAAGAGGTAGAGGTGGTAGACTCCCTAGAAGAAGAGGTAGATCTTATGGTGAAAATTGTAAATTTGAACCTGAAAAGACAACTCTGGATAAAGGAAAGACCAAGCGGAAAGGTGAAAGTTCATATAGAGGTAGAGGTAGTAACTACTGAGGTGGTTATAATAGAGGTGGTTTCTGAGGAACTTTTTACAATTATGGAGAAGAAGGACATAGATCATTTGATTGTACACATACAAGTAATAAGGTCAATAGTAGTAGAAATACCTTGGTGCAAGAAGAGTCACCAAATGAACCTGAGAAGGAAAATAACTTGATGGTAAGGAGAGCACTTTGGAGTGAAAGTAATAAGGAAGATTCAGTAACAAAAATTTTGTTCAAGACCAAATGTAGAGTTTATGATGAAGTTTGGAAGGTAATCATTGACAGTGGTAGCTCGAAGAATCTGGCATCTAAGAAAATGGTTATGAAGTTGCAATTAAAAAGGTTGGAACATCTGAAGCCCTATCAGATTTCATGGATCAAAGATGAGCATACACTCTTGGTAATTGAACAATGTTATGTGAATTTGAAAATTGGAAATTATTTGATAAGGTGTTATGTGATATAATGCCTATGGATTGTTGTCATATTTTGTTGGGTAGACCCTAGAAATATGATAGAAATGTTATATATGATGGGAGATTGCATAAATATTCTATTTGGGCTGATGGACGAAGACAAATTTTGTTACCTTTGATGGAAGAACCTGTTAGTAATGTTTGTACATCTTTATAAGTTTTCTTGATGGAAGGAAGAAATTTTGTTAAGGATTTGAAGAAGAATGATGTATGTTTTGTTGTGATTCCTAACAAACTGAGTAAGAAAATAGAGGATTGTATACGTGAGGAGATTGATAAGTTACTCACCGAGTATAGTGAGATTTTTTCTGATAATGTACCTGATGGTTTTCCACCGAAGAGAATCATTGATCATTGCATTGATCTAGTCCCTAGAGCTAGTTTACCGAATAAGGAACCACATCGATTGACACCTATCGAGAATCAGGAATTGAACTGACAAATTCAAGAATTGTTGCAGAAAGGCTTGATCTGAGAAATTTTGAGTCCTTGTGCAGTACCTATTGTATTGGCACCTAAGAAGAATGGAGAATTGTGAATGTGTACTGATTCCAGAGAAATCAACAAGATAATAGTGAAATATAGCTTTCCTATACCGAGAATAGATGATATAATGGACAGTTTGACTAGAGCAAAGTATTTTACCAAAATTGATTTGCAAAGTGGGTATCATCATATCAAAATCAGAGAAGGTGATGAGTGGAAGATTGATTTCAAGACAAAAGAAGGTTTGTATGAGTGGTTGGTTATGCCTTTTGGTTTAACTAATGCACCAAGTACTTTTATGAGGTTGATGAATGAAGTTTTGAAGAAATTCTTGGGTAAGTTGTGATTGTATACCTTGATAATATTCTAATATCCAATAAGACCAAAGAAGAACATTTGTTGCATGTTAAACAATTATTACAGAGGTTGAAAGAAGAAAAGTTGTTGATAAATGTGAAAAAGTGTTCTTTCATGAAAGAGGAGATTGTGTGTTTGGGATTTGTGATTTCAGTTGATTGTTTGAAAATGGACCCTGAAAAGGTTGAAGCTATTTTGAATTGGCCTACACCTGAGAATGCTAGTGAGGTAAGATCATTTCATGGTTTGGCAAGTTTTTACCAAAAGTTCATTAGGAATTTCAGTTCAATTTGTAATGCTATGACTGAGACTATATGAGAGGAGATAAAAGAGAATTCAAGTGGACACATGCAACTGATAAAAGTTTTGAGACTCTAAAGCAGAAGGTTGTTGAATTGCCTATTTTGGCATTGCCTGATTTCAATAACGTATTTCAAGTGGAATGTGATGCAAGTGGAAGTGCAATAAGAGTTGTATTGAGTCAAGAAGGTAAACCTGTTGCTTTCTTTAGTGAAAAGTTGAATGACGCAAAAAGGAAATATTTTGTGTATGATCAAGAATTCTATGTTATTGTTCAAGCACTGAAGAAATGGAGACATTATTTGATACCTAGTGAATTTGTATTGTATACCGATCATAAGGCTTTACAGTATTTGGGTAGTCAAAATAAGTTGAATCAGAGACATATGAAATGGGTTGAGTACTTGTAGAGTTATACATTTGTGATAAAGGATAAGAGTGGAGTCACTAACCGAGTTTCTAATGCATTAAGTAGATAAAGATATTTGATGACTAAGATGAAAATTGAAGTTCTTGGCTTTGATGACATGAGAGATTCTTAGGAATTTGATCCAAATTTTTTTGAGTTGTGGAGAAAGTGCAAAGAACCTATTCAACATCAACCAAGTACTAAATGGGAAGAATATTTCATTCAAGAAGGTATGTTGTTTAAAGGTATTCAGTTGTGTATACTGAGATGATCAATGAGAACTAATTTGATAAAGGAGAAACATAGTAGTGGTTTGGCTGGACATTTTGGTGTTGATAAAACATTGAACTTGCTTAAGGAGAAATAATTTTGGCCATAGTTGTATAAGGATGTTTAGAAATTTGTGAAAAGTTGTGGAATTCGTCAAGTTGCAAAAGGACTAAGTCAAAATACTGGATTGTATACACTAATTGTTGTTCCTGAGAAACCTTGGATTGACATCAGTATGGATTTTGTTCTTGGCTTACCGAAGACAATTTGAGGTAATGATTCTATATTTGTTGTTGTAGATAGATTTTCCAAAATGGCACATTTTATACACTGTAAAAAGACATCAGATGTAGTACATATAGCAGATATTTTCTTTAAAGAGATTGTCAAATTGCATGGATTACCAAGGAGTATTATCTCTGACCGAGATAGTAAATTTATTGGATACTTTTGGAAGACCCTTTGGAGAAATTTTGGCACCAAGTTGAAATATAGTTCTACATTTCACCCACAGACTGATGGATAGACAGGAGTTGTGAATAGAAGTTTAGTAAATCTTTTGAGATGTTTAGTTGGAGACACACCGAGTAATTGGGATTTTGTGTCAGCACAAGCAAAGTTTGCATACAATAATTAAGTGAATAGGAGTACTGGAAAAATACCTTTTGAGATTGTAAATGGCATACAACCGAGAGGTATATCAGATTTGAGGGATATTACTGATGAAAGAAAGAGAAGTGTTGAAGGAGTAAAGTTTGTTGAGTACATGAAGACATTGCATCAAGATGTGAAACATAAGTTTGAGAAAAGTAATCAGAAATACAAAGACAGAGCTGATAGATCAAGAAGACATAAGAATTTTGTAGTTAGTGATCAAGTAATGGTTCATTTGAAGAGAGGTGGATTTCCTGTTGGATCATATGGAAAGATGAAAATGAAGAAGTTTGGTCCTTGCAAGATTTTGAAGAAATTTGATAGTGGAAATTCTTATGAGATTGAGTTACCTGATAACATGGATATATCACCTATATTCAACATTGTTGATTTATATGAGTACCATGAACCTAATGAAGACATGACAGTACCGATGGATTATCCTAAGAAACAAATGGAAGAAGTTGAGTAGATTTTGGAACAAAGAATTGGTAGAAGTACAAGAGGAAAATAATATATGGAATATCTGGTAAAGTGGAAGAATAGACTGATTGAAGATAGTTCATGGATTTCACAATCTAAGTTGGATGCAGCTCGGGTTGTACCTACTTCATGATTCAAAGAATCATTTTTAAATAACCCCAGGTGTCTGATGCAAGAGCATCTCGGGTCCTTGGCAATCTCGTGTCACCAAAAACATGTTTGTGTTGCTCGGTTCCTTCTTTGACCGAGTTGGTTCAGTGTTTCTCAGTTTCCTTTGTTCACTAGTGTTGGTTAGTTATCTCTCTAGCAGTCGATTATTTCCCTCGCACTCGGTGATGCTTTTCTAGCACTCGATTATCCTTTCTAACGAGTTGTTTATTTTGGATTTATGTTGAGGCCAACTCTTGCATTTATTTATGGTCATGGATTTAATGATGGTATATATTATTGGAAAGCGTGTGGACCTAGATCTAGTCATTCCTTCTACTGATGGTGGATCTCAAGGCCGACTTGTTTGGTAGCCTCTTGTATAAAAGTAGTTGTTTGGTTAGATTTTTGAGGGGAGTTTAGTTATTGGGAGATAGAAGTTAGAAGATTAGGTATTGTTGACAGATCCTCACATGTTGGAGGACTTCTATACTTGATTATAATATCTGGCCTAAACCGGGAAGGCCTTATAGCCCAACATGTATGAATCAATTGAAGTTAATATATCAAGTGTTCTACATTCTCTCTCTCACTTTTATGTGTTGTTGCTTCCACGTGTGATCTCTACAAGGTGGATCTGGTTAGGGTGTTCCTTTTGGCCCCTCTCCCCATCCTCCATTGCATCAAGTTATGATGTCAAAATAGGGAAGGGTTCATTACCATGTGAGGGAAAGAAAATTATTCCTCATTATGGGATGGCATCACCTTGGGGAAAGCATGAAGGATTTTGAAAGATTTTTTAAATTTTGCAGGTTGTATAAAGAAATTTTGTTATCTGGGGTGATTTTAGTTCTAATTATGGAATTGGGTATATGCATGTGTGGGAGGTCATGAAAGGTAATGAGGCCATCAAGGGAACAAAAATAGATAATTTCACTAAGTACTCAATTTTATTTTGAATATTTCCTTATGTTCTCAAGGTTACAAATGATTTAAGGCTTTTTGAAAACCAAAGATCGGTAGGGTCTAATAACAATGCCATGGGAGGTAATAGGTTCAAATTCAAACCGAATAGGCATAATTTTTTTTTTTAAAGAAGTTAATAATAAGTCCAATCCCTAGTTACGGGAAACAGGTATACAAGAAAAAGAATCTTGGATGAGTAAGGAGATCAACACATAAAAAAAGTTGGTTCCTATGATACTAGCTGATTGAGTTTAAACGAAGGATACTACCCAGGTGGGGAAGTAAAAATCAAAGTTAGCCTAACATCAATGTTCATGAGATTAAGTTACATTTAGTTTTTAACACAATAGCCCACTAAGATCATCCCTAAACGCAATCTTAGATGACAACAAACTTTACAAAATTTCCTTTTACTATGTTAATTTGATCTAATTTTCGTTACGTTAGATAGTCATAGACTTTGTTATAATGGTTAGCATGTGAAGAATAATTAAGTGGTGCTATCTAAATTTTAATACCAATAATACATTCGTTTAGTGAACATAATTATTTAATATTAATTTTAATTTAGTACATACCATCCAATAATATTATATGCATATGCTGGTGTTGTAAATGCAAATATTCATGCCACTTTCTTTAATTTTATATAACATCTCTCAAAACATGAGAAGATACAAATCCACACAATCACACATTAGTCCACATCACTGGGAGTACACATTACAATAGAGGGCTCAGGAGCAGACATAGTCCAGTCCTCCAGGTATACACAATGATCTCATCTAACTCATAATCTGAAATCCATAATCCAATGATACATATAACAAAACCTCCAAGGAATAGTCACCACTCTAAGGTGGCAGTGGATACTAGCTGCATAACAGCCTCACATACCCCCATACTCAAGGGTCCCCTACATCTGCTTCCTCACATACACTCACCAAGTCTACCTCTTGTATCCTTGGTGAGGAATTCACATTAATACATAGGACCAACATTTGAATAACACCAAGGAGAGTAGTTTAGCCACCAAAGTCATAAACAAGAGTAAAATAAGTTACCAAATTCAACAATAAATAATATAAATAAATTTTTAGCAACAATAAATCATTGTATCATAAATTTCCAAAAAATGTGGCTAAACCTTCACAAACAAAAATGAACAATTGTTGGTCCGCACAAGCAACAAAAATCATCATGAAAAGGCACAACACATCACTGTGTGACCATACATAGTCACCAACGAGGAAGGAGGGAACATCGTCTGGCTGTCACAATAGCCCTTCATGTGGTGACCCCACAGTCTCTATCCACATGGCAAAACACACCTATAAAAATTTTTCTTCAAGTGCACTAACTACAACCATACAAAATTTTTTTGAATAATAATTAACTTACTTATCTAGATTACAACAAAACATTCTTGGATTCCTCTAAAGCTTAAATATTGCAGAAATACATTACTTTCCCAATTATATAAACATTGAACTTGATACATGTAAGAGAATAAATTTAACAAGACATTTTCCTCTTTTAATAATAAAACTCCCATAATCCTGCTTCTAGACATCCGTAGCAAGTTACACATTCAACAATTTACATGACAAATTCTTGAAACTATATAACTAGGTTAACATTACATAGCCAAGTTTTGACAAAACTTTACAAGTAAGATTACACAATTTTTTTTACAAGACTCCCTTTTATACATATAAGAATGAAATGAAACTTCTAAGCACAATGCTTACAAGCCTTTTATTGCTCCAAGATCCAAAAGCAACCTATAAATACAATATATAGGGTAACCATGGGAGCTCACCTCCTAGCCTAGGCCTCTATGAGACCACCCCTGAGCTAGGGGAAACATGAATGGATGGGCTACACACATGCATAACACAACACAACTTTAAGATAACATAGTAATCACAAATCCCATAGCAGGTTTAACAAAAGGGTTCTTCTTGACCCATTGCATGGGGTGAGGGTAGACCAAGTACCTTTGAGGAGAAAACCATTATGAAATAATGAGGAAACCATTAAGGCTATCTAACACCCCTCACCCCTCATGGTTGCTCTTCCCTCCCCAGGGTGAGTGAGCCATGAGTACTCCCCAAACAAAACCACAATACATTACAAAGAAAACACATTACTACAAGTAATTTCCATGAGAACACATGGAATACATCAAAATAAAATCTTACACATTCAAGCATAACAAGATTGAATATCATTACATTTCCTACAACATAACACTTGAGAGAGAGAGAGAGAGAGACCACCAACCTAGGTCCAAAGCTAATGAAGAATTTGATGAAGTCCCTTCCCTTGTCCCAGCTTTCTCTTTCAATCCAACTAAGGTAGTCACTAAATATAGAGAGTGGGTGAGGTCTTAATTCATGCACCATACCTTCCTTAAATAGGCTCAACTTCTCAATTCTAGAAGGAGATACTCAAATCCTATTGGTTGACATATGCCTCACTCACTATCCTACTAATGGGATGATTTAACATGTGTAAGGAATATGGGGTTGGGTCAAAGTTGGGGGAAACCTAACTCATGACATCATGGCCCCCCTAAGATCCTTCATTTTCGTGCATGAGAGTTAGGCCACTTTTGGTAGGCTTCTAGAGCACTCTAGGAGTTGAACACATGCTAAAAATAACCCTAATCCTATAGTATATGAAGTGGGCCAACTAAAATTAGGTAGGACTTGACCCTAGGGTTCCATTTGACCCCTCAAATACCCTAGTAAGGTTAACCCACGAAAATTGAATGCTTTGACCTTACCTTGGTCCCATAAGTGAGGTGGGTAGGTTTCCACTAGAAGTTTCTACGATGGGACTTCTCTCTCTTAACCCCATGTCAAACCATGATTTTACATTAACACATGTGTCAAGTGACACTTGACATTAAAACACTTTTACTATCATGGTTTTAACTTTACATTTACATTTCTATTACAATCATACAAAAATCACTTTTACGAAATTAAACACAAGACAATGAGGTCCTTGTCTCTTCACTAGACAGGGCCTTGGCTTTATGGAATTCACATAGATCCAATTATGTTTCCCCAATTTAAAACCATGGTTATTCCTCCTGCACACTAATTGCAAACATTAGTAATACAAGGAATAAATCATAATTACATATCCCATCCTAGATACACATACATCTCATAAAGCATTGAATAGTTTTCCTACTAACAAAATCACATCATAACATATAATGTTGCCAAATAACTTAAAGATTCTATTAGGTTTACTATTCACTTGCTAATTACCATTGACTATCTTTATTCTAAAATCTCTCAAAACTATGTTAGTTATTTTGGCTCATTCTATTTTTCATTAGGGCAATATTCTAATCCACATAAGCTCCCTTATTATAATTTCAGATGGAATTTCCAAGCATCATAGAGTAATATTAATTCTATCATGTAAGCACAGGTTTACACCTTCATGTTCTAATACCACAATGGTTAACTAAAGGTAATATTACTTCAAAACTATGTCTTAAATTAACATATTCCATGAATTCATTTGAAGATGAAATCTATTCTAATTAAGTTGACGAGATACAGTCAAGATATCTACTAACTTCGCATAAAATCTATGGAAATTTTTGCAAGAAATAATAATAGTACTTACCAGAGTGTTCTTACCAAGATGTGGGAAATGGAGGGGTCCTACATCCTCCCCCCCTAGGTCTCGACTTACTCCTGGAAGTCGCAAGGTTGTGCTAACACCCTCAAGTAGTATTTCTACCAATTTTTCCATGTCATCAACTTGATCCATGGTACTAACTTCCTGCATGTTAGTATCTAGAAACAACTATGCATTTTCTTCATAAACTATAATATAACCACGTTTGTTATGCCAAAAATTATTTGTAATCATCTCAAAGGTAACTATCTATAGAACTTATTTACTATCCCTCTTTCCATTTTCACAAGCAAGATACATATTATCATCACATACACTTGGTTTCCATTAATGCATGAGTAGGTGGTGCACCAACCCTTATAATACACTTAAATTTGGTTATTTCCCATGTTCTCAAAAATACATAAAAGGCCATACAATTAATTCCCACACAAAACAACACCATACAATGATGTATGGCAAGAATAGCAAGATTAATCACATAGACATTCTTGCAGACACTAGCATTCTCGCAATTGTGCCCTTTTCCCAAGGAAAAGTTTAATATTACAAAAATTCTCCTTTCCAACATTCATTAGCAAAAATGACATCATAATCACCACAAATGGTGTTGTAAATGCAAATATTCATGCCACTTTCTTTAATTTTATATGATTTCAAAAACAATACACCTATGTGACATATATATATAAAGGAGGGATGGATCAATATATTGAAAATATGAAAGGCCATAATGAAAATTTGTCGACTTAGTTTTCCACATCCTAGGATGATAGAAGGGTTTCAATGGGGGGTATCTATTTTTAAGCTAATGATGATGTGATTGTCAAGGTGATAAGTCTTTCCACTAATGTATGTAAATTAAAGAAGATGAGCCATGTCTCAAACATGGAAATCCTAAACCATTTTTCTCATGAGAATGAAACCCTAACCAAACACCACGGTGCTTACAAGCACAAAAAACTTCCTAAGACATGGGAATAGGTATGTCTCATGATAATTAAGTATTTCACACTAGAAGGAAGATTTAGGATATATTATTTTTACCATATTCCTTTGTTTAACCATTTTTGCAACCACAATATTATTTCATTCACTTTTTTCCTTCTCCATTCCTTGGAAATTTATGTCAAGGACATGGTTGATTATGATAAAAATAATTCAAAAAATATCATCCCTCTCCACCAAGGTCTTATTCTTAGGCTTTACCATTTACATCTAGCCATCTGCAAACCTAGGTCCATTATTGTGCAAGATGCCCCAGATTCTACTACCCTGATGGGTCTATAATTTGTCTTTGTTTTATAATACTTTTATGCTCTGTTTCAAACATTTCTAAAATACTTGTTATAACTTTTTAGTATTTGAACTTGTGAACATGTTATAAGTACAGTCAAACCATCAAAACCCATGGGTAGATAATAGTTGATATACTTTGCCAAATATTATACATATATTGCAGTATTTCATATAGTTGTTTGAATGTGTGTTCTAATATTTAGATTAGTTGAATGGTTAAATGTTTGAAGATATGTATATGCTACTAACTTTCTATGGAAAGAGGAACAACTACAGAATGGGTCGGCAAGAATTGATGAAGAGTGAGGAAGACTCAGTCACGATGATGAAAAGTCATTATGGTACCACGGGACATGCCTAATAAATTGAAGGAAGAATTGTTCTAGGAAATATAGGAACATGCTTACATTATATCTTTTCTATGATAAATGTTTTATTAAAGAAGTTATGCAGCCTTTGTGTTAATATATTATGGACTATTGTACTTTCCTTCCTTTATGGCGTGAATTAGTTAGAAATTATCTCGTGTGTTCAAATAAGCATCAATCCTCTATATAAAGGGAGATGATAATTGGATAGAGAGTTAGTTAGATGTTTGTATTATTGATATAATTTGAAGCAAGATTACTTTTCTAGTTTCATGTGTTGTCTCATGATAATGTAATTAGTTTTTTGGAAATATAATGAAGAAGTGATTTTGAGTTCCATTTTGTGTTGGTAGCTAGCAGAAGCCAAAAAAGGGGGCCCACTTGGAAGTTGGATTAGAGTAGATTAGATTAAGTTGTTTGAAGCATTTACAACAGTTCAAGTAGAGTTCATTGTTCTTTCTTATAGCACTATACACTGTGTATGTTCCTACAGCACTTGCAGTAATAATCATTGTGAATGCTTTGGGTTGACAGAATAGATTAGGATTGAAGTTATAAGTTGTCAGCACCATTTTCATTAGTAGATGTGTGTTTTTACTTTCCTACAGCAATAGTGTAAGTTTCTTTCATGTATTTTCCTTCCTGCAACTTAAGAAAAATGACTCCATGAGAGACTTAGTGCACAAATCGTGTTGTCTCATTTCAAGTATACATCCCTGGGTTGACAATTTAAATGCACTTCATGATAGGGAAAATGATACTTAGTTTGAATATACTATTCCTAGGAGAAGCCATGACATGATTATTATTACCTATTATGGGGTTGTTGGATACAATTGTCTGAAGGAGATGGTTGGATTAATTGTGTGTTGTCTTAATGTCACACAAATTTCATATCAATTATCATGCTCAGTCGGTCAGCAAAGCAATTCCCAATGTTTACCGAGCTCCATCAGTCAGCAAAGTAGTTCTATGTGTCTACCGAGCTCAATCGGTCAGCAGGCAGTTTTTAGTGTCTACTGAGATCTCTCGGTCTCCAAAGGATGTTGCAGAATTCATAGTGTTTACCAAGTTCACTCGGTCACCGAAGGAAATCTTTTCAGGATTAGTATTTACCAAGCAATGTCGGCCCAATAAAGGATTTTGTTAATTTGAGAAATAAATTTTGTTTATTCCAGCCAACTGTTGTAATGAGTATTAGTGCCGACTTGACAATCTGAATGGTATATATATAGAAGGTCAAGTGGTGAATTAGGAGGTGAGAAGAATAGTGTGAAAGTGTGGAAATTTGTGAGCGAACATGCAAATCATTTTGAAGGAAGGTGTGTGCAAATTTTGAAGGATGGTTAGATATCCTCGAGGAGCAGCAAAGATTTATTTGATCAGAAAGGATCTAGTAAAGTATAACAGAGATTTGTAATCAGAAATTCAGTTGCATCATTATTCAAGTCACTTCATTGTTACTTTCTTACCATTGTAGCAATGATTTCAAAATCTCTTAACAGAGTTGGTTTAACAGCCATCTTGTAAATCCTCTAACAAGGTGACAGTTCTATTGAATTGTTTCAAAGACCTCTTACAAGGCCACTCCTAACAGGGTGATTAAATCCTCTAACAAGGTCACACCTAAAAGTGTTTTTTGTAACCTTTAATCAGGTTGGCTCCTAACAGGGCTCACTTCAGAAGAGTGAAAAATAGTAACTAGTTACATTGGTGGTTTTTCCCATATTAGGTTTCCACGTTAAATCGGGTGTCTCTTGTGTTCATGTTATTTTCTTTATGCATACATGTTAATCACTGATGAATACCTAAGAACAGTTATAATTAATACTCACTGCAATAATTGAGTTTTAGCATTTCTCTGTATGATTACCGAGTGACAGCAGTAAATGAATTATTAAGACATCTAAGGGATCTATGGTAATATTTTTGTGGTTAACTAATTCACCCCCCCTCTTAGTTACTCCATCTATATTTCCAACAATTGGTATCAAAGCTTTTGGTGCTTGCAGGAAGGGTTTCAAGGACCTAAGCTAAAGATCAGGATGTCTTACAAGAGAGAAATTCCAAGGCTTAACAAAGATAACTTTTCATCATGGCAAGGTCACATGAGACTTCATTTGGCTTCCATTGGTGATTCAGGATGCAAATATCTTGATCAAGAATATACAGCTCCTACTGGCACATTAACTGTTGAAGACATTGCAGAGAAAATGAACCATAACACCATTATGATAGACATTGCATCAGCTCTCAGCTATGAAGAATTTTATGAGATCAAAGACTGCACAACTGCTTATGCAATGTGGAACAAGCTGAAGAAAATTTATGGTGGTGATGAAAATGTGAAGAGAGCCAAAGCAGAAAGCCTAAGAGGACATTTTGATCAGATGAAAATGAGAGAAGATGAAAACATTTCAAAATATGTTGAAAGGATCAAGGCAAGTGTTAGTGCAATCAGAGCTTCTAGAGGAACAATTGATGATGAAACAATTATAAGTAAGGTTCTCAGAACATTACTTCCTATCTATGCAATAAGAGTGTCTACTATTCAAGAAAGAAGATGTGAAGAAAATCACAATATAACTTTGGATGCCTTAGTGGGAAGATTGACAGCTTTTGAGTTGGATAACTATGACAACTATGTTCCAACTTCCAAAAATATTGAATCAGCATTTGAGGCCAAACTTTCACTTAAGAAGGGCAAGAAAATCTAGTTAGAAAGTGAAGAAGAATCAGAGGAAAGTTTTGATAGTGATCTTGAAGTTATTGAATCATTACTTGCAAAGAAATATACTAGAGGCAGAGGTAAATACAAAGGTAAAACTCCCTTAATCTATTTTTCATGTGAAGAAATTGGTCATATTGCAGCTAGGTGCCCAAACAAGCAAAGCAAGGATGAGAAGAAAGGTCACAAGTACAATGGTAGGAAGAATTTCAAATCATTCAAGGATAAAGGTAAGAAAACATGTTTTTTGGCTAAGGATTCTGATGATAGTGAAGAAGAAATTGTCTTCATTGTTGTAAAAGATGAATTTGATGATGATGAAGATGAGATGGCACTTATCTCTCATATAAGCAAAAATGATACATGGATCATAGATAGTGGATGTTCACATCATATGACTGGTGACAGAACAAAGTTTGAACACCTTGAAGACTATGATGGTGGTAATGTAAGGTTTGGAAACAATGAACCTTGTTGCATAAAAGGAAGAGGACGAATCTCATTAACCAAAGAACTTATATGTGATAATGCATATTGGGTTGAAGGACTAAATCATAATCTTCTAAGTGTAGCACAGCTAATCAACATTGGATTCAAAGTTGAATCCATGCATCGCAAAGCAAGACTGCTGGATGATAAGGGAAAATTGATTGGATCAGGCAAACAAACCAAAGGTAACTTGTTTTATCTTGATCTTGGTGAATGCTCATGTTTTATTGCTCAAATTGAAGAAAGTTGGTTATGGCACAAAAGGTTATGTCATGTAAATTTTGATAATATGGTGAAAATAAGCAAATTCAAGAAAGTAAGAGGCATTCCTACTTTGAAGAAACCTGATGTTGGTCTATGCAAGAATTGTCAGATTGGAAAAATGGGAAAGACTAGCTTTAAAAGTAAAAACTATTAGTCTGAAGATATTTTGGAAATTGTGCATACTGATTTATGTGGACCTATTGGAATTGAGAGCTATACTGGAGAAAAATTCTTTTTCTCTTTGTTGATGACTACTCTAGAATGATGACTGTTATGTATCTAAGAGAAAAGTCAGAAGCATTTGACAAATTCAAATGGTATTTGGCAAGAGTAGAAAAGGAAACAGGGAAAAGAATGAAGTGCTTAAGATCAGACAGAGGTGGTGAATTCATCTCCCATGAATTCAATAATTTTTGCATTGAAAGAGGAATCAAAAGATAGGTATTAGCCCCAAGAACTCCTGAGCAGAATGGAATAGTTGAAAGGAGGAATAGATCTATCATGGATTGTGTAAGGAATCTAATGATTGAAAAGAACATTGCTATGAAATACTGGAAGGAAGCTATCAGCACTGCAGTTCATACCTTAAACCGAGTACAGTTGAAGAAAGACACATTCAAAACTCCTTATGAGTTATGGTATGGCTATAAACCCAATGTAAGTTACCTGAAAGTATTTGGTAGTAAGTGTTACATCTTAAAAGAATCTAAAAAAGGCAAATTTGATGTAAAAAGTGATGAAGGAATATTCTTGGGATATTTTTGCAAGAGTAAGGCATATAGATGTTTGAATTTGTCTACTCACAAAATCATAGAAAGTGCACATGTGAAAGTTGATGAGTTTGCAGAAAAGACTGAAGAAGAAAGCAAAAGGGAACCAGAGGATTATAGGAGATTTGTTTACATTGAACCTGATACATTACCAGACACATTTGTCAATAAGGAGACTGCATCTACCGAGCCTAGTACAGTAACCGAGTCATAGGAAGAAGATCAAACCGAGTCACAAGAAGAAGTTCAAACCGAGTCACAAGGACCCGAGTCTCAGTCTGAACCTACCGAGCCTGAGCAACCAAAACCTAAAGATGAAATTAAAGAAGATGAAAATGTAACTCATTCAAGAGGCAAGGAACCTGTATTGGCCAAATATGTCAAGAGGCATCATACACCAAATCAAATTATTGGAAACAAATCAGATGGTACTATGACAAGTAGTAAACTAAAAGGTACATGTTTACTTGCTGATTTTGAACCTAGAAATGTCAAAGATGCATTGGAAAATGAAAGTTGGATTGAGGCTATGAATGAAGAAATAAAACAAATAGAGAAGAACAAAACATGGACTCTTGTACCTAGGCCTAAAGACAAAAATGTAATTGGAACAAAATGGGTATTCAGGAATAAGTTGAATGAAGATGGTCAAGTATCAAGAAACAAAGCTAGATTTGTGAGTAAAGGATATTCTCAAGAAGAAGGTATAGATTATGGTGAGACTTTTGCTCCTATTGCAAGATTAGAAGGTGTAAGAACTCTACTTGCATATGCAGCACATAAAGGATTTAAGGTATATCAGATGGATGTAAAATCTGCATTTCTCAATGGTATTCTTGATGATGAACTCTACATTGAGCAACCTGAAGGTTTTGTTGATCCAGAAAAAAGGAATATGGTTTGCAAGTTACATAAAGCATTGTATGGTCTGAAACAAGCCCCTAGAGCATGGTATGAAAGATTACATAACTATCTTATTCAGATTGGTTTCAAAAGAGCTAATGATAACAGTAGTTTGTACATCAAGGAAGGACCAGATAATAGAATTGTTTTGGCAAAAATATTTATGGATGATACTGTGTTTACAGGTGATGATGATCAGTGCAAAGAATTTTCAGAGCAAATGAACAAAGAATTTGAAATGTCTATGTTTGGTCAGATAAAGTTCTTTGTTGGTCTTCAAATTCAGCAGAGCAAGAATGGTTTCTACATTACTCAGTCTAAATACATCAAGGAAATACTTAAGAAGTTTGGTATGGAAGATGCAAAACCAGTTGGCACCCCCATGTGTACTAGACTGAAGCTTACCAAAGATGATGATTCAAAAGAAGTAGATCAGACCTTATACAGATCAATGATTGGAAAATTGCAGTATGTAGTTCATACAAGGCCTGATATTGCCTTAGCAGTTGGTATAGTAGCAAGATTCTCAGCAAAACCCAGAGAAAATCATATGATGGCAATCAAAAGAATCTTGAGATACTTGAAAGGAACTGAAGATTATGGCTTGTGGTATAAATTTGGAGGCAATCTGGACTTAAAAGTGTTTACTGATGTTGATTGGGTAGGAAACATTGATGACAGAAAGAGTACAAGTGGTGGAGCATTCTTTCTTGGCAAGAGGTTGGTATCTTGGACCAGTAAAAAGCAAAATTGCACATACCAATCCACAGCAGAAGTAGAATATGTTGTTGCAGTAGTAAACTGCTCTAATATTGTTTAGTTTAAATAATTATTGGAAGGCATGAAGGTTGAGATCAAAGAACCAGTTGTTATATTTTGTGATAATACAAGTGCAATAAATATTTCAAAGAATCCACATTGCTATAAAATATAACTTTGTCAGAGAATTGGTGCAGGACAAGGAAATCAAATTGGAATATATTCATACAAAAGAATAGATTGCAAATATATTCACCAAGCCACTACCTAAGGATGCATTCTTGTATCTAAGAAGTAAGTTAGGGGTCATTCCCCTATCCGAGGCTCACTAAATAAAGTTTTAGTGATGCATCAACTAGAGCATGTTGAAGATCAGTTAGTTGATGCAGCTTAGTCAAGGAATCATTGCATATGAATCAGTACTTAAGGTACATTGGTATTCACCGGAAGTGTGTGTATTATCTTTGGCATGTGTTGTCAAAGAGGGAGAGTTTGCTGTCATTTCAAGAAATTTCTAAGAAGGAGAATTTGAGAAGTCAAGAGGGAGAGTTTTCAGTCTGAAAGAGAAGTTTGCTGACAGAGGGAGTTCTCATAGATGAGAATCAAAATTAAGCTAAGGATATGTTCCTTACTCTATGTTTTCTATGAAATTTCATTGTGCTATGACATGTTGTGTTGCCATCAATGCCAAAGAGGGAGATTGTTGGATACAATTGTCTGAAGGAGATTGTTGGATTAATTGTGTGTTGTCTTTGATGTCACACAAATGTCATATCAATTATCATGCTCAGTCGGTCAGTAAAGCAGTTCTGTGTGTCTACCGAGCTCAGTCGGTCAGCAGGCAGTTTTTAGTGTCTACCGAGATCTCGCAATCTCCAAAGGATGTTGTAGAATTCGCAGTGTTTACTAAGTTCACTCGATCACCGAAGGAAATCTTTTCAGGATTAGTATTTACTGAGCAAGGTTGGCCCAATAAAGGATTTTGTTAATTTGAGAAATAAAGTTTGTTTATTCCAGCCAACTGTTGTAATGAGTATTAGTGCCGACTTGACAATCCAAATGGTATATATATAGAAGGTCAAGTGGTGAATTAGGAGGTCAGAAGAATAGTGTGAAAGTGTGGAAATTTGTGAGTGAACATGCAAATCATTTTGAAGGAAGGTGTGTGCAAATTTTGAAGGATGGTTAGATATCCTTGAGGAGCAGCAAAGATTTATTTGATTAGAAAGGATCTAGTAAAGTATAACAGAGATCTGTAATCAACAATTCAGTTGCATCATTATTCAGGTCACTTCATTGTTACTTTCTTACCATTGTAGCAGTGATTTCAAAATCTCTTAATAGAGTTGGTTTAACAGCCATTTTGTAAATCCTCTAACAAGGTGACAGTTCTATTGAATTGTTTCAAAGACCTCTTACAAGGCCACTCCTAACAGGGTGATTAAATCCTCTAACAAGGTCACACCTAACAGTGTGTTTTGTAACCTTTAACCGGGTTGGCTCC